>JAGFPH010003489.1:9411-24258 GCA_018207615.1 Philaenus spumarius
ACCCATTCCTGTATTTGACTAACTCTGTTTGCAATGAATACCTTTAGTTTGTAAGGTGGTGTTCGTATCCAAGCTAACGTGACTGTGGAATCAGACGTATAAGATTTATTTTGTGAGAGTATTGGATCAATTGCGTGGCATAGTGTGTCAATTTTGCGACTAAATGTGCTCCACATAACTCTAGGCGTGGAAGAGATATTCTTTTTAACGGAGCGACTTTCGATTTAGCGATTAAGAGGTGCGTTTTTACTATGTTGGTTTTATCAACAATGCGTAGATAAACTGCGGCAGCGTAGCCATTTTCTGAGGCGTCTGAAAAACCATGTAATTGTATGTCACATGCCTCCGATAATTCTAAACAGCGTGGAATTTTTAAATTTTCCAATGCGGGCAAATCTTTAATAAAGTTTTGCCAATCGTTAGTTATGTTTTCCGGGAGTGTATCGTCCCAAGAAACACCCAAGGTCCATACTATTTGGATAATACATTTTGCATAAAAAATGACTGGTGTAATCCATCTACATGGATCATAGATCCTAGCGATTATTGATAGCAACGAACGTTTTGTAGGCAAATGAGGTGGAATTTCAATAGTGTAGGAAAATTCATCAGATTTCGGCAACCATTTTAATCCTAAAATGGTAAATAATGGTTCGTCAGGTGACCTAAAATGTAATGGTGTTTCCCTGTCACCTTCGGGAACTGCGTTTAGAAGCTCGTGTGCGTTTGAAGTCCATTTCCGTAATTGAAATTGGCCCTTTTTTAACAAAGAGATTATATCCTGTTGCAGTGCGAGTGCGTGAGAGATGTCAACAGCACCTGTGACAATGTCATCGACATAAATATTGTTTTGTATTACTTGGGATGCTTCTGGGTGAGACATACCTTCGTCGATTGTTAATTGTTTTAGCGTGCGAATTGCGAGATAAGGCGAGGCAGTAAGCCCATATGTGACTGTTTCAAGTTTGTAAGTCGTTAGTGGCTGCGATTTATCATTTCTCCATAAAATAAGTTGATAGCGTTGATCGTCAGGTGCGATTCTAATCTGTCTGTACATTTGTCTAATGTCACAGGCAAATACAATGTTATGTCTACGAAATTGAAAGATAAGATCGCATATATTATTCAATAATTTTGGACCTGTATGTATTATGTCATTAAGTGAGAATCCGGAAGAAGTTTTGGCACTTCCGTCAAAAACTACACGTAGTTTTGTAGTTGAACTCGTTTCTTTAAAAACTGAGTGATGAGGTAAAAAATAATGTGAACATGTTAAGTCATTATCATTTTCAATAGTCATATGTCCGGAATTTATATAGTCATTAATAAATTCGTTGTATGATGCCTTTAATGCAGGGTTAGCATCTAGTTTTTTCTCTAACAGTAAAAACCGTTTTTTGGCCATTTCATAAGAATTGCCTAAATTGTTTGGGTTGTGTTTAAAAGGTAGTCTTGTAATGTACCTTCCATCCAATTCTCGTGAAACGTGAGAGTCATAATGAGTTTCACAGTTAATTTCATCTATTGTTTGTTTTGGAATTAATGGTAACTCTTTTGTAATCCAGAATTTTTGTACGAGTTGATTTAAATCTATGTTATTTGTGTTAAGCATAGACATTGATTTTGTGTGTAGTGTATCTGTCCTTACAGGACCAATAAGTACATAGCCAAATATGGTGTGTATTGCCGTAGGTAAGAAATAACCCAATTCTAATTTTTTGCCAGTTATGACCCTTCCATATAAGTCGGCACCTATTAAAAGGTCAATTGCGTGTGGATTGTTGAATTTTGGATCGGCCAATTTAAAATTTTTTAATTTATTGTTTAATTCGGAAGAACTATTCCATTTTGGCAAATCTGAAGTGATTTTATCGACCACAATGACTTTATGGTTTTGTATAAGTTTGACACCACAGTTTGTTGCTAAAGTTATGCTCACAATACTTTTAACTGAGGAAGTACTGTTAGAAATGCCATGTAGTATCATGTCAGCTGGTTGTAGACCAAGGCCTAATGCCTTGGCACAACGTGTTGTTATTAAAGTACTTTGACTTCCTGAATCTAGTATTGCAGTGACAATTTGAGTTTTAAAAGCATTTGTGATAATATGTACATTCAATGTACCTAACATTGTGATTGAATGTTTTTCAGAATTTAAGCGAGTATTGGTTAAACTAGAATTTATCAAAGTTTGATTGTTTTGATTATCAGCTGTTGTTGCAATAATATTCTGTTTAGCTAAGGGAGGCGACTCTCTGTGGCTCTTTACAGGAGATAATGGATTTCCGGCCTAGTCATGCATCCTGTCGCTTCTCAACAACGTCGGTTTTGTTTTTGTCAAAATGCAATAATGTATGATGCATTTTGTTACATTCTTGACAGGTGTTTTTTGATTTACAAGTTTTTACATTATGATAGGCGCTTAGACAATTTACACAATGGTTTTCAGTACGTACAAAGCGTGAGCGATCAAAAGCATTCAATCTTTGAAATTCAGAACATTGATAGATATTATGCGCGTTAGATTTGCAGTAGTTGCAAGTTATTGTTGAGTTATTTGAGTGATAAACATGTTTGTTTTGTTTGACATTATAAACATCTGACATATTTCGTTTGTTTATGGGTTGCGTTGTGATATTAGTTTTAGGTAGGCCTATGTTTACTTTACTGGTAGAAGCACGAGACATTTGCATATCTTCCAGATGTATACAATCTTCGTTAAGAAAGGTAATTAAATCATTTACCGTTGGTACATGGCGATTACGTATTTCTTGACCATTTTCAAAGCGTCTTAGCGTGTCATGATCGACTTTCTTTAATAGAATTGTTATTAGAGTTAATTCTGTGCTTACATCGTAATTTAGAGCTTTGAGTGCATGTGCGTTTTCGTTATACATATCTATAAAATACCGCATACTTTTTAATGAGTTAGAGGTTATGCTTGGTAGATCTAAAATTCTATTAATATGTAAATTAACCAAGCGTCTAGTGTTTTGATAACGATCTTGAAGAGCGTCCCAAGCAACTCTGTAATTGGTTGGTGTTATTGGTAATCCATTAATAATACTCAAGGGCTCATCCCTCAAACAAGATAGTAAATAGGTAAATTTTTCGATTGGTGCTAAAGTATTGTTTTGATGAATGGTTATATCAAATAGATGGTAAAAGTTCGTCCATTCACTCAAATTGCCCGTAAAGATTGGTAATGTTAGTTTTGGCAATTTAGCGTTTTGTTTATGTGCCTCAGAGTGATGTGAGACAACTGTGTCATTTAAGTCTGCCTCGGTTGAGCCTAATTGTGGTAATAGTTTAATTATGCTCGCCTTTGTGGTTGAACATAATTCACAGAACTCGTCTTGCATTTTTAAGACGTCATCTAAAGTGTATTCTGATGAATCATCCGAAACTAATTTATTTAGAAATGTTTCATAGTCTTGGCATCTTGCGAGTATGGTATTATAATGTTCTTTTAATCTAGTGATTATATGAGGTGGCACAGGTTCGGTTTTGTAAAGCGTTACCATATCAATAACCTTTTCATTAATCTTTTTTATTCTACCAGTGAGTAGCTCAGTCTGTCTTTCAAATGTAGTGAAACGCATTTTGCTTTATTGTAAAAATAAATAATAAGAAAGAGTTACAATAGAGTGTACTTGGATTGTCAATGTGACACAAGAATAATCGCGTTGGTTGGTATCGTTTCCTAAACTAACCAGATGTAGCGCTAGTGTCTTTCGCGTTTGTGAACAATGCGAATTCAAAATGGCGGACTCTGAATTACCGCGCAATCACCTCGTATGGAATTATGATGTTAAATTGTAATTTTGTTACTGTTTTCCAAGCGTTAATTCAATAACATCCGACCCCGAGGGACCAAATGTTGTATGTGGTTTGAAATACACAAATGGATCTATTATATTTACCGAGGGACCAGAGTTTTATAGTAAACTCAAACTTTCTAAATTCCAACGAGTGTTTGAATGACGGCAAAGCGTTTAGATTAATTAGTTTCATACAATCTGTGTAAATAATAATTGAGTAACATTAAAGTTCATTACCTTGAATTGATGCAATGTCCATTTGTCCAACAGGGTAATTCAGGAGGTGATGTAGACGAACTTGGCGCGTACTACACTTAACACTTAACACAGCTGGTTATCACAATTGTATTGTTTATATTTGTCACTCTTAAATCTACACAGATTGCACTTATAAATAGGTTAATTAATAAGAAGCGTGGCAGAGCCAAATGGTAATAAATACCGCGTTTGCGTTGCGTAGGTTTGCACTGACCTAAGAAATTAAATGAGTTAATGAATGGCGGGTTACTCTGATGGAGTGTATCTTATAACTGAACTATCTACCCTTGTAGTAGATGGATGAGACGCGTTCCTGATCACGTGATGTATATGCCGATTATTCTGGACCAATGGGAATATGATGATGTCATGTGGCCTTGAACATTTCTGCATTTTAGGGTAAAACACCCCTCGTGTGACTGACATGGACTCTCGTACATCGTCTGATCGACTAATTATTATGGTCCGATATTGTTAGACGGAGACAGAAAATCATAAATGGAGAGAAACCAGTTTATTCGAAGATGGCATATAAATACCTGAACAAACCTAATTCCCCTATCAGACCGTTAGTGAACTTTACACCTGCTCCAGGATATAATTTATCTAAAGAACTGGATAAATTATTGCGAAAACATTACTTATTCGAAGAGGACTATAGCCTTAAAAATAGTACGGACCTCATTAATAAGTTAAATGATGTTAAAATAGAAAGCACATACAAACTTGCCTCCTTCGACATAGTAAACTTGTACACAAACATCCCGGTTCAACAAACAATAAAAATCATACATAATAACCTAAAAAAGAATTCCACATTACAGAAGCATGCAATAGACGAATTTATAAACCTCCTAAAAACAACCCTAAAGCAGAATTACTTCACTTTTAACAATGAATATTTCTTACAGAACGACGGCCTAGCCATGGGTTCACCCCATCTGGTATTTTGTCTGAAATATATTTGAACTACATAGAAAACAATTACCTGTTTGCTGATTCTAACCCGTTTAGAAATAAAATTATATTCTATAACAGATATGTCGATGATACCATTATTGTATTTAATGGCAGCGACAATTATGCCTTTTAACCAATTTCATAAATAATATACATCCCAACCTCACCTTTACCGCAGAAATCAAAAATAACAATGGCCTGAATTACTTAGACCTGAACTTATCTCGGAACAATACAAGAATCGCATTCAACATATACAGAAAACCTACAACTACAGATAAAACCATACACAAATCCTCTCATCATCCACTAGAGCAAAAACTAGCCGCTTATAATAGCCTTGTATATAGACAAGCCTTGTATGTTTTATCCGTACCCATGTCCGCAAGAAATTATGAGAGAGAAAGGAATATTATTAAACACGTCGCACAAGCTAATGGCTACAGGACAACTATCGTGGACCAATTAATAAGTAAGCATAAGAAATGACACAAAAAATAACAACTAAGTGTAATAATAAAGAAAAGAAAAAATATGCTTCATGTGTTTATGGTAACATGTTCAACAACATTTTAAGGAATATAATGGCCAATAATAACATCATTCTCACGTTCCGTACCACTAATAAGTTGGAATTTCTGCTTAATCCAAAATCTAGAGAAAAATTCGATGAATATAAAACAACCGGTGTCTACAAGTTAATATGCAATGATTGTCCTAGTTTCTACATAGGACAAACTGGACGTCCCTTTAACATTAGGTACAAAGAACATTTGCCATCTAGCAACCTTAGAGTTATCAAATCCACTTATGCCGAACATCTTATCAATAACCTCCATTCATATACTGATATTACTACTAATATGAGTATATTACATAAAAGTAAGAAGGGAAATACTCTAAACGCGTTAGAGGAATTCGAAATTTACAAAGGTTTAAAAGCTGAACCCAAAAACATATTGAACGATCAGCTGTCATTTAAGTCAAACCTGTTGTATGATACTCTAATCACAAGACAAGGGAGGGGGACACGGTCCAATAATCGTTGCATAACCTAACTTCAATCAGTACCATCTTAAACAACTGATGCCGTGTGCACACCAATGTTCGTATTAAAAAGTGCGTGTTTTGACTTTAACGATCTCCACACGGAGTGAAATATATGTGTGTTTTTGTGTTCTTGTGTATGTGATATGTTTATAATAAAAACCTGATGATGGGTATTTCATGCCCGAAATTGCAATTGTTTTAGTAAGAGAGAAAACAAAAAGGATCAACAGACGTGAGTACTCACTTGCAATATAATATAGTTATATAATTGATCCGTGGCTAATATAATAAATTAAAAAAAAAAAAAAAAAAAAAAATTATAATGAAGTGACTAAAAAGAGAGTATCCAGGTAATTCCAGGAGTTATCATAAACTTCATGTAAACGTAAACGCCCTGAAACGCTACTATTATCCTACATTTATTTTTACTAAATAATTTATGTCTAAAAGAATGGCTTAACTGATTGTTAAATTTAAAACCATTTATTTTGTTTATCTTTTATCATTAAATTGTTTGCTAGGTGTCATTTTAACCACAGTCTCAATACACCCGTTTTGCATTTCACATTTTTTAAATCCCATTCATTTATCACGTAATTGGCATTTTTTAAGCAGCAAGTTTTAATTTTTTCCCTTTCACAGTAAAAAATATATAATTAAAAGTGAATCGCAAGCCGGACCTGCAATTTTGTAAATAATATTCAGTTTTTTTTTTAGCACTCAATTAGAAAAAATGGATTTATAAAATGCATTTTCCAAATGAAGCAATGTCAAAGCGCTCAGCTGCAAGAAATTGCACTGTTTATATATGGCTATAGGTTGAAGTGCTGGCGTCACCGGTTGCTTTCTCTTTTACTGGAGCAGACACTTATGTAGAAATTTTGCACCTAGTTTGAAAAACAGTAAACAACTTGATCCAATAATCCGTTTCAAAATGGCCATTAAAATATTTGAAATGAAAACTCAAACACAGTCAATTTAAATAAAATTTGGGTCTGCATCGGACCAGACGGTGGAAGTTATACTTCTTTGGCCATCCAATGGTATAGACAGGTAGACCTACTATTGATCTAATATATTTTGGGAAAAACTAGTCGTAACTTAGAGTAGCCCTACTATTTTGTAGATGAATAGTAGCCTATTCTTTCATAAAAACACTAACCAACACTGAAGGCATATTTTAAAATTAATATCCCATTTTGTCCTTCTTTGTTACATACGCTTATCAATACTATCGTTGCATCTGTTTGGTTGGTCACAGTTAATCTGGGGACCATGATCAGTGCTCACTTACTACACCCAACAAAATTTATATTGCATTGTCATCGGTCCTTGATAAGTGTGCAAAGTTTAAAATCAATCCGACGTTTTGAAGGGGGTGAAAATCACATCATGTTCTGGGGACCATGATCAGTGCTTACTTACTACACCCAACAAAATTAATATTGCATTGTCATCGGTCCTTGATAAGTGTGCAAAGTTTCAAATCAATCCGACGTTTTGAAGTATAGGAAAGTATACGAATATACGAAGAAAGGTATAAAAAGGCACTTTCCGGATTTTACTCCTAACGCGTGACGACGTTTCTCGACCGACACCCCATCCCGATTACAACGGGCGCAAAGAAGTATAACTTCAAAAAGAACTGCAACAGTAAATTTTTGTAGCCCTTTTTATATCCTGTAGAATGGTATAACTTTAAAAGTTATCGAACAATGGCAACAGTAAAAAATTTAAATCGCCAATTTAAAAATTTAAATTTAAAATTTAAATTGCCGCCATTGTGAATCAGATTATTGGTTGAAAAGAAGTTGATTATTCTTGTCAAACTAGGTATTTACATTGATGAGTGATGTGCATAAACTCAATTGGTTTAGCTGTTCTAAAAATATAAGATATTTGGTAAACAAAATAAAATGAAGGGCAGCTGGTGAAAGAAGACAGGTGTATTTAGGACTCACCATCCATTCCCTACTGTATTTTGTTCTTTTGTTTTTGGTCGGTGTCGAACCTCGATTATCTAAGCTAATTGGGACCGGGCAGACCTCGGATAGTACGGTAGGGCGTGAGAAAACCATTGAGATGCGAGTTCACGCGTCGTTTACATCGTTGCAGGCTGATTTGGAGCCATACTTACTTCAAAATCTAATTTATTTGGCTTTAAATAATGTAGTTTTACATAAACGAAGAAGGTTTGATAATGTAGGTACTTGAATGAAAGAAATTAGACACTGTAAGCTACAGTTATCAAAACAACAAAAATAATGACACTGAAGATTTTTTATGCTCTCTTTTTTCATTGATTGTCTAGCCTCTTATTTGTTTGAATACCGTTTATATATGGTACCCACTTTTCAATTTCTGATCTATTTCGTATCCAATCCCCGACAGTCACTTTCCCAACACCTTAATAACTTGCCTCTTTTCTTATTGAATCACCTCCATCTAATCGTTTAGTTGCTTCCCATTTTTGATTTAACCCTTTGTCGCCTGATGGTACTTTTAAGTACCACCCAATTTAACTGCCTTTATAAAAGGTAATAGTGGCTTTATCTACAAGTTGAGCCATGGAGGTACTTTAGAGTACCATTGCAGGTCTGTAAAACATCAGGTCTACACCTAGTTTCAACAAATGCCACCAGAAAGCAGGACTTGCTTGGCTAGTGCATGGTGTAATTTCCCCAATTTTTTAAAACATGTTCTAGTCTTTCATTTGTCAGTATTTTGTATTAAAAGTTTAGCATATTGCTTTAAATTAATTACTTAACTTAATAAGAACTGATCTAAGTTATTATTATAAACCTCTCACACATACAAATTACACAGATTAAAACTTAAGAGCAACCAAGCAAACTTCCAATAACCGCTCCTAGATGGTGCTGACAAACTATCTTTTACTTTACACGGAATATTTATACCGATAGTAAAGTAACTGAAGTTTTGTTAATTTGTCATTTTTCTTTCATGAAGCCGTAGTCTAGTGGTAACAAAGCGTCTTTCTGATCACAAGATGCCGAGTTCGAATCTAGGCTAGGGAGACCAGATATCTAATCATATCTGTGGTTTGAGGGTAGGAGGGCGGAAGTAAAGCAAACGGTGGTTGGCTCGCTTCTAAGCTGACGGGATTATAGCTGTTGTATCTGGCTTCGTTAAGGTAAATAAATAAAACTTGTTTATAGTTGTCGTACCTGGCTTCGTTAAGGTAAATAAGTCAAACTTTTTTATAGCTGTTGTACTTGTACTTCAAACTTTGTACTTCATGTGTTTTTATGAAGGAAATAAATTCATAATTCACTTTTGTTCTTAGAAATTCAGCTGAACATGGCTGTAGCAAGCATACTCTCACTGTAGGCCTATTATTAGTGAATTTCCATAGGAAAAACGAGCTATTGCAGTGGCCCTTATGGTAAGACCCAAGGTTGTGAGTAGCAAATGAGCACTGATCATGGTCCCCAGAACACGTTTTGGGTTGTCATTAAAAATCATTTATGTATATTATGATGTGTACGCACTCTAGCGGCCACATTTTACGTCCGATTTGGTTCAAATTTGGTACACACGTTGGTTGTCTACGTCGCTCGGACGAGTTCGTTAGCCAAAAAAATCCAACAATCGGAAGCACGTTTTTTGATCGGAAGTAACAATTTTTTTTAGATTTTTCCTACGATAATTAATTTGTTTTTGAGGTTTTTCTACAAATATAAATGCAGGATGTTATTCTGCACATTTTGTTTTTTTACGCGACCTTATAGCTCGCTTGGTTCCCCCAAAATTGATCAAAATGTAAAATACCATAGAAGTACTCGGTTCAAAGCCATGCGGTGGATTCTACCGTGGGGTTGACGTGCGAAGCACACAATGCACTGTGCATTGAAAATATTCAAAATATAGGGGTTGGCGTGCGAGCCATTTTGCAGCTATTCAGCACCGTCACGTCGTGAATAGACCTATTTCCCAAATTGTTGGTTGAAACCCTAAAACATAGGCCTATAAACTTAATTTTGGAAATTTGCTCAACTCGAATTATTAATGGTGTAAGAGACTACAGTTCGAGCAAACTAGGAGTGCACTTGGCCTAGTGGGCGAGTCATCCCTTCTACAGTCTACTTCTCCTTAAACCTGCCTTGGCGGTACAACCAATTCCACAAAAAAATAGGTCCACAAATAACATTTAACTGAGGATTTAGACAGCGCTCACATTCTTATAACTTTACGTACTTGCTTACAACCTTTTTATAAAAAAGTATTTCACATTTTAGAGAAAACTATGACAAATATCTATAAATAAGTAAGGTTTTGTTTCATATAAAATTATAAAATGTTATAACTGTGATGCAAAATTTTACTAAGTTTTTTATAAAATAAAAGTGATGACAACAATAATGTTCAAAGCGAGAAATTTTTGTATTTTTAGGCAAAAAGAAAACTTTCTGCGAGAAAGTTGTTGATAATTAGTGGAATTAACTTTTTTATTTGAAACAATTTTCTGTACGACCTTTTATTTAGTCAGGAGGAAGGTAATTCCTGTAATGAATACATTTGGTGCTTGTTTGACATTGATTTGGTGCGATCCTGGCTGTTCCGTAGATCTAATGATACCATAATACTATCTTGTTTTAATCATACTGTATTATTTAAAGTTTAGTTAGGTTAAAGTTAGTTTTAGGTTTTGTATTGTTTTAACATTGTATTGTTAGTCGCCAGATTGGTTAAAGTTAGTTAATACACATACGAAATTTGTGTGGGAAAAGTAAATAGGATGATGTAACGGGAAGGGTATCTCAGGAAATATTTCCTGCCTTCCTGCTCTCTTTATTTGTCGATTCCAAGAACGCATTCTCCTCATAATTTTTAACACATGCGCAAAAGATTTGTCAACCCTTGGTTCACATATTTTCAGTATAAAAAACTAACAAAAAACTAAAATAAACTAACCCGAATTCGTAAAATGTTTCTGAATATTTTAATTTATTATAATGCATAGAATCCGATCCTGTATTATAGCATGATAAGGTTTTTTTTGTGACACTTGTATATATTTATAAATAAAACAACTAATTTTTACACGTCCTGTTCACTAAGAAAAATGTGTTTATCACTTTTATTTGCCGTTACATTACAGTGAAAAACTAGGGTGTACAGTATAGAACAGAGGTCTATTTTTTGTTTTATTGAGGTTGTACTGGTGACGTTGGACACAACAAACACAGCGTGGGGACCGGGCCTTACTTCCCCTCTCGGGGTGCATTGCAGGCGTGAGGAATCTGTACCTGTGTTTCACGTATAGTGAATACAGTAAGTGCATCAGGCTAGACACTGGGTTTCAAATGAACCTTTACAATTTTACAACAAAAGAACTTATCGTAATAATTATATTTGCAATCCGAGCGCTTCAAAAGACATATTTTGAGGTTAGGGGGTGGTTTTTCAAGAAATATTAAATGTAAACATACATCGGGAGTTACATAAGGTTTAAAGAACTTTTTCACAATAAAGAATCATAATTTACTTTCTAATGTTATTTACAAACTTTTCACAAATTTATCAATTTCAACTTACATTTAAAATTAAATATATATTCGTACCTGTGTACACCGTCTGTGATCACCTCGTTAAAGCTTCCGCGGTTTCAGAAACACTGTTTCCATCTTCAGGCCCATACAATACGTCAAATCACCCGTCTATTCTTATCTCTATTCGTCTATTTGGTCTATTCGAAAGACCGGTGCATGCATCGTACATGTTATTTATGCATTATGTTCAAATGTAATGTTAGTGTTGTGTTGCGTCATGTGTTGTGTGTTTTTATATACTTTGATGACGATCTCTGATGGAGTGATTTCATGTATTGTATGGGCCTGGGAAACAGTGCATCTGAAACCGCGCTAGCCTTAACGAGGTGATCACAGACCACAGACTGTGTACACAGGTACGGATATTTATTCAACTATAAACATGTAGTCCAGTGGCTATAACACAGGAATTACATTTACAGGTGGTACTATAGTGGATGGAGATATCAGAGTTAACGGCCGTCCTATTGGACCCTTCATGAAGAGACTGTCAGGGTATATGGATCAAGACAATACATTTGTAGATACGCTAACAGTTACGGAACACTTAAACTTTATGGTAAGTCGTGGACTATAATTTCAACTGTTATTTTACAATGAACATGGGGTGTATTACTCGGGTTTGAAGTTGTACAACGGGCTGCCTCAGAAGTTGAAAGAAATTAATTCTCTCTATGAATATCAGTAAAACTTAAAAAGATACCTCACTGAGTGCCAGTGAGAGAGTACTTGATAAGTAGTCCTTGAGGCTATACCATTGTTGTTTTGTCTGTAATCCAGTCTTGTATCTTGTATATTTATTGTTCAAACTAATTTAAACTATAGTATTTATTATAATGTTATATGTTATTATGTTTGTATTTTGTGTATATGTAGTCTAAGTGTAGAACAACTCATATGTATACTGAACTGTGTATGCCGTGAATGAAGCAAATAAATCAATCAATCAGCTGTGAATAAAAACATAAAATGGACAACACACTTATAAGAAAGAAACAAAAGACTGGATGAGTAGGAAGCAGACAGAGTAAAGGCGTCATACAATCTGCTACAGCTGGATCCTGTAGGTGTGTAGCAGGAATTTTAATTTCCGGAAGAATTACATTTTTGGAAAAATAAACTGTTTTTAAGTATGACAGATGAACCTCGTGCCATTCCAGATTTAGAAACACATATGGATCACTATTTTACAATTAATTTTCAATAGAAAAATCACTGAAAAATTATTTTGCAAGTAAAATTACCTACCAAATAGACTACAGTTTTGGACCATAGAATGAGTGAAGCATTTATGAAATACTATTACTTTAGTATTGTACATTGCAGATTTTGTTTCTCTTGTTCCAGGCCAGGTTAAAGCTAGACAGACGGACGAGCAGAGCTCACAAAGAGCGTATTATAACTCAACTGCTGGTGACACTGGGTCTATCTGGCTGTGCAAATAGTCGTATTGGTGGCTCTGATACTAAGGTAAATTTAGAGACTGAAACGGTCCTCTCAAAATTCATAGAAATCTTTTTTAGGTCTGTTAGATTACATGCAGGTAAGTTGTTTATAATTGTGTGGAATTTCAGCTCGACACTTGCGTTTGCCCCAAAGAAATGATTGGCTGACAAATGGAGAATCTTGTAAGGTTTTCCCTTTTAACACTTTGAACCCTGGACCCTTAACACATTGTCGTGCGTAGCTAACTGGGGGTTTTGGTAGTATTTTTAAAAAAAATTCTGTTACTTACCTTATTTAAAAGTATAACATATTATATATCATTTTAAAGGCAAAAGAATAAGCTTTAAGTAAATGTAAATACTTCAAATGTTTATTAAAAATACATAATGGTAACAAATTATGAGAAATGATGAAAAATTGTAAAAAAAAATACCTACATAGCCCTTTAGTTTACAACACTTTATTTACACTTTAAAAACACTAAAAAAACACTTACGAACTATAAAATTTGCATCAATAAAAAACCACTAATAAATAAAAAAACTTGCAACACAATCAGAACTAATGGAAATACACATTGTCATCGAGTTACATCGCTAAGCAGACAAACGTCGATTGCACAATGCACACAGCTGATCAGACACCATCTGATATTTATATAATATTTTTGTTGGCCAGTGTTAGAAAAATTCCAAAGGTCAAACACATACGAACTAAAACAACTAATAAACATGATGAGAATGCCTAAACCCAAATATACGCCGACTAAGCTGAGTTATAGAATTAAATAGAGTGACCCGAGGTATACTCGGGCTTCGGTAGCTGGCGCCTCGAACTTGGCCCGACGTATACTCGGGCTCAGGGTTCAAAGTGTTAAGATATAGTACCTTACATACATACCTAACACATTTTTCCTTACTTAGCTGTAGTACAGTAGAACTCCAATTATGTGAACCTTTAACAACTGAGTCCCCAATTATCCAAATTGATTTTTGGGGAAAATATTAAATTCAGAAAATAACAGAGAGTGTTGATTGACCATTCCGCTATTCTAAAACGAACATAATGTTTAGTTTAACGCCTAGAAGATAGAAATAACTCATTATTTTGGTACCTTATAACGTTTAAATACATTGTAAAAATATAACACTAAAAATGTTTCTTTACTCCCTGGTGTCCGTTAATGATAATTTTGCTTACTCTTGTAGACCCTACTAAGGTTGACCGTTAACCCATCAGTACTCCTCAACAGGTTAAATTGAGTGATAAAGTAGAAATAATAAATGAGTTAAAAAATGCTTGTCTGGGAAATAATTTGCAAAGAGATATAGTGTCGGAGTAGTAACAATTTCTGATATAAAAAAACCAGTGAAAATATTTTAAAGTTTGTGATTGCACTTGATAGTTAGGACGGATGTCCTTCAAGAAAATGAAAAAGGTGAAAAATTATGAACTTTAGAATGCAGTTTATACAACTACTTGCCAAAAAGCGCCTGCGGGACACTGCAGCGCGTAAACGAGATACATGTTTGAAGCAGCGCACTATCCTCGTCTTGTTTCAAGTGAAATAAAATACTATTCTTATATTGTTAATAACATGGGCTGTTCATTATGAGACATTTTTAAAAATGTATGTACATGACGTAGCTTTATTTTCATTTTCATGATTGTACTTTATAAAACAACATATTCCTGAGCCATGCCCAACAATCCTAATTTCCACATATGTGAATGTGATT
>JAGFPH010003489.1:52046-62330 GCA_018207615.1 Philaenus spumarius
CCTTTTCTTATTGAGCACCTATGGCCCTAGAGGAAGCTACATACCAAATTTCATTCCAATCCGTTTGGTAGTTTTGAAGAAGTCATTTTTTAATAACTTTGATCCCCCCCAAACCCCCCCTAAAATTTGGAATTTTTTCAAACCTTTTCTTATTGAGCACCTATGGCCATAGAGGAAGCTACATACCAAATTTAATTCCAATCCGTTCGGTAGTTTTGAAGAAATCGTGATTTAATAACTTTGATCCCCCCAAACCACCCCTAAAATTTTGAATTTTTTCAAACCCTTTCTTAGTGAGCACCTATGGCCCTAGAGGAAGCTACATACCAAATTTCATTCCAATCCGTTTGGTAGTTTTTGAGAAATCGTGATGAGTGAGTCAATCAGTGAGTGAGTGGTATTTCGCTTTTATATATATAGATATACGTATATTTGTGGTCCCACTCTATCGTCCGCATTTTACGTCCCGTTTGGACCAAATTTGGTACACATGCTGGTTTTCTAAATCGCTCGGACCTGTTTGTTAGGTGAAAAAATCGAACAATCGGAAGCACTTTTTTTGACCGGAAGTAAAACATTTTTTGAGATTTTTTGTACTAAAATGAAACTTTTTTGGGGTTTTATCTAAAAAAAATTAATGTAGGAGATTTTAGTTTTTTACACGACCTTATAGACCGTCTGGTCTCTCAAAATCTATCAAAATAAAAGTACCCGGTTCAAATCGACGTCCGTGCGGAAAGAAGCGACACTTCTGCCGGGACTAAGGTGTAAACCAATTCTTCTAATATATTCAGCCCCTTCTTGGGTAGACTGATTTCCCAAATAGTTTGTTGAAACCCTAAAACATATAAATTTAATTTTGGAAATTTGCTCTCAATTCACGTCAGCTGATCTGGTGCATGATCGAGTTATTATAAAACTAAAATCAACAAATTCTATAAAATTTTACATTGCTATTGGGGTCAGCTGACCGTTTTTGTGGGTGAATGCTTTTCACAAAGCATTAAATTTCGTTATGGCATCAGCGACTGATCGCAGAGAAAAACAATTTGATCGCGCAGTAGAACCTCTGACTAAGTTTATATGTTTTAGGGTTTCAACCAACTATTTGATCTACTCACTAAGGCGCCGAATAGAACATTTGATAATAAATTGTAGATAAATAATTATTACATTTGTGTATATATATGCTCAAACCTGATCTAGATTGTTTGGCTTTTTAGTTTCAGGTGTTGTTCAACCTGGTCAGTTAGTAGCCCTTATTGGAGCGAGGTTAGTAAGTATTTTTTTAAAAATAAATCAATCTATAGTAAAAACATAAAATGCAAGGCAACGTTGTATACATAACATACAATTTAAATTAACAAGACAAACATTTTAATCTTCGTTGTCAGAACATGATCGTTGTGTAACATTATAAATCAATCTCTCAAATCCGGTATTTTTCCGTATCAATTAAAATATGCACAACTTAAACCGATTTTTAAAAAGAGAAATAAAAAAGATCCAAATAATTATCGTCCTATCTCAATCCTTCCTGCTTTTTCCAAGGTTTTTGAAAGAATTGTTTCTGATCAGATGAGTGCCTTTTTTGAAGGCCATGGTGTTTTTGTCGGTGAGCAGTTTGGTTTTCGACCTGGTAAGAATACCACCTTAGCTATTTGTGATTTTATACAGGAGGTTGCCAGGGGCTTGGATGAATCGCGGAGCATGGCGGGGCTTTTCTGTTATCTGTCCAAGGCTTTTGATTGTATGAATCACGAGGTTCTTTTGTTGAAACTTAAATATTATAACTTTGATGAAACGTCAATTTGTTGGATCAAATCGTATTTGGAGGACCGATATCAAAGGACTATCGTCCATAGTAATAATCTAATCTATCAATCAAGTTGGAAGAGAGTAAAGTGTGGTGTTCCTCAAGGATCAATTTTGGGTCCTTTACTCTTTCTCATTTACATTAACGATTTGCCCCCAAATATTGGTTGTAAATCTATTCTTTATGCTGACGACACTACAGCAATTCTCAAAGCCCGGTCAAATAGCGACTTAAATGCTGTAATAAATAGTACTTTTGATGAACTTTCTCTTTGGTTTGCTGTAAATGGTCTGAAATTGAACAGGGAAAAAACCCAGATTATTCATTTTAAACCTGCACAAAGCAGGAAAAAATGTGAAATCAATTGTCTTTTGGGAGGTAGGCAGACTGTGGAATCACAGACAACATTTCTGGGAATTTTGGTTGACAAGAATCTCTCTTTGAGACCATTTATACAAAAGTTAACTAATCAACTTCATTCCCTCTGCTATCAGATGCTGGTACTTAGAGATGTTGTCAATTCCGAAATAAGGAAACTGGTCTATTATGCTTTGTTTTTCTCCAGAATTCAGTATGGAATAGAGGTCTGGGGTTTGGCATCCGACATTGCAGATATTTTTAAAGTGCAGAAAAAGTATATTCGGATTATGAATTTTGGTAGTCTTAGAAGTTCATGTAGAAATTTATTCATTAATTTAAAATTGATGACTGTTCCAAGCCTTTTTATTTATAAGTGTCTTTTGCTAATTAAGAAGCAAATAGATTTTTTCATTGAAAAGCAGAGCTTCCATACTTATTCAACCCGTAATAGGGAAGTCCTTAACTACCTAAACTATCCTAAGCATCGGCTTTCTATTTTTGAAAAAACACCTTATTACATTGGAATTAAATTGTTTAACAAACTGCCCACTGATGTAAAGAATTTAGGTGAAAAAGAATTTAAAGCCAGCATTAAGGTGTTTTTAATACAGAGGGCATATTATTCTGTACAAGAATATTTAGATGAAAGTTTGGTGAAGTAATGGGATTTTGAAGACAGTAAATTGTGGATTATTTTTCTAGGAGTGTTTGAGTTTAAAATGGATATTGTAATTTTACGCCTAAAAATGAATGAAAAATGTATAGTTATGAAATGTTATGAATATTTTAATGTATCTGAATTTTTAATTTTGATTTGACTTTTCACCTGTTTTAAACCCCAGTTACCAACTGGTTTTTGTATGAAACGTTATGTGAAATAAATTATTTCTATTTCTATTCTATTTCATAAAATAGATAGTTAAACTACATTATATACGATTTATCATCAAGCAACATAATCAACTGGACAAAGATCAATTCATAAATTAAATTATAAAAATCCATTCCTCCTTACATAACCTCCTCCTTACATAACCATTCCTTCATGTGAACTGGAAGAAGCAAGAAATCATACCGTACACCCCTTGCTAGACCTTCTACAATACTGTTTCTTACTGAATGAATTTTACTCTACTTTCTCTGGGAGAGAAATAAGAGTCATGTTGTCTTATTTGTTGCACTGTATAAAACTTACACTCACATACACAGATTGTAGTAAAATCATTTATTTTAAAGTTATTTAGCTACGGATAACATAATTCAAATTAATAAATTTGTGTTTCTTACCGTCATCGTTATCCAATTCTTAGTTTAAGAAACGTGCTACAACTGTTTCACGATTAATCGCATTTTCAAACACTGTACACGAAACACACTAAAATACTAAAACACAATACGATAATTCTACGTCCATTAGGACGTCGTCAAAAATCAAACAGCACACAAAAAAATTGTAAATATGTCGGACGTTTTGTGTATTTTTGTGTGCTGTTTTATTTTTGACGACGTCCAAATGGACGTAGAATTATCGTGTGTGAACTGCGTGTGTTTTGTATTTTAGTGTGTTTCGTGTACAGTGTTTGAAAATGCGATTAATTGTGAAACAGTTGTAGCACGTTACTTAAACTAAGAATTGGATAACGATGACGGTAAGAAACACAAATTTATTAATTTTAAATCATTTAGCCTAAGGCTATGGTAACCAGTAAGTACTTCAACCTTAAATTTATTAATGTAAGTTGCAATGTATCATTAGAAATAGTAATGAAATTATTAATCAATTATTTGTTTCAGTGGAGCAGGGAAAAGTACTTTAATGGCAGCATTGGCTTATCAGAGTTCAGGTTTGTATTAAGTTGGTTTTAATTATTGATTGTCACAAGCTTTGACTTTAGCCCAGATAGAATAATGAAGTGACTAAAAGGAGAGTATCCAGGTAATTCCAGGAGTTATCATAAACTTCATGTAAACGTACGCCCTGAAACACTACTATTATCCTACATTTATTTTTACTAAATAATTTATGTCTAAAAGAATGGCTTAACTGATTAAGGGTCGGTAATGTTAAATTTAAAACCATTTATTTTGTTTATCTTTTATCATTAAATTGTTTGCTAGGTGTCATTTTAACCACAGTCCCAATACACCTGTTTTGCATTTCACATTTTTTGAATCCCGTACATTTGTCACGTAATTGACATTTTTTAAGCAGCAAGTTTGAATTTTTTTCCTTACACAGTAAAATATATATAATTAAAAGTGAATCCAACAAACACAGAAAAATAATAGAAGGGTCACTTGAGCCGAAAGCTGTCGCCACCCGTATAACGCTGCCTACCACAAGATGGTGATGGCGTCCGCTGCGGATGAGTCACTGTAGTAGGGCGCGCCTAGACCAATAAGAAGTCACCTTTGCAAAACCATAACATTTTTAAGTCAATGAGACTGTCAGCTTAGATAGGCTAAGTTATGTTTTTTTTTTTTTTTTCATATTCAGCTTGTAAAATGTCTTTAAACGCATTTACTATTTTGGTATCATAAAAGCAAAGTTCTGTACATAAATATTGTTTGTTAAATAAATACAGTTACAACCTTACTCTGACTTTATTTACATTTCCAAACTAAAAGAAACTAATAGTGGGGGATATTAAGGGAGATTTTAAACAGCGGAATATTAAGGCTGAAAGTTTGTGTATAAAACTAATATATTTTTCAAGGATCTAAAATAAGTTTTGCAATATAGTAATAAACAATTATTTAAAAATTAAATACATGTTGGTAACTAATCTAATAAGTTTTATTTAGCTGTACATACAAATATACCCAAAGTATGCCTTTCAAAACCGTAATTCTAAACTCCAAGCGGCAGCCTAGCGCATTTAGTGGTAGTCGCCGAGCCGCATAAAGCTATCTCAATCAACCTGCCGTATTAACCAAACTACAAAAGCCAAATTAAAAAAAAAATATTTTCATACGATTTTACTATTATAACAACTTTTATACGCTTTCGTAATTCACCTGCCGTAAAAATACACAATTTCCCCACTATCTAACTTTTTCATGTCACAATTTAAAAATCACTGTAAACTGTTTGGACCGTCAGTAAGCGGGTTTTCCTACCGCAAGATGGCGGCGGTGGCGACAACTACGGTAAGTACTTGTTAGTGCATTTTCCCTTCTATTATTTTTCTGTGTTCGTTGAGTGAATCGCAAGCCGGATCTGCAATTTTGTAAATAATATTCAGTTTTTTTTTCAGCACTCGATTAGAAGAAATGGATTTATAAAATGCATTTCCAAATGAAGCAATGTCAAAGCGCTGAGCTGCAAGAAATTGCACTGTTTATATATGGCAATAGGTTGAAGTGCTGGCGTCACCGATTGCTTTCTCTTTTACTGGAGCAGACACTTATGTTGAAATTTTGCACCTAGTTTGGAAAACAGTAAACAACTTGATCCAATAATCCGTTTCAAAATGGCCGTTAAAATATTTGAAATGAAAACTCAAACACAGTCAATTTAAAAAAGAACCGCAACAGTAAATTTGTGTAGCCCCTTTTATATCCTGTAGAATGGTATAACTTTCAAAGTTATCAAACAATGGTGACAGTAAAACTGTGTCATTAGTTTCAACATGTGTTCACAGCAACAAACCGACCAATTAATTAAGCTGGACACTGCTTTGCTATTATCCTTTGTCCTGTACTTCTAACAGTTTGAAGTACATTGAAGTAACATTTGATAAAAAATTTAATCGGCTGCAAAAATTTACTCTTGATGTTTCCATAAAAATGTATGGGTTTTGAGTTAGGTTTTCTCATTTAAAATTGTTACATTGCCGACATTTTGAATCAGATTATTGGTTGGAAAGAAGTAGATTATTCTTGTCAAAATAGGTCCATTGGCTGATCCAGAGGGAGGGGGCTGTGGGGGGCAGCCTCCCCTTTTGGTTATTACATTTTTGTTTTGTTTATTGAGTAGTCTCAGAAACATAACTTGTATCGAATATATCACCCACAAAATATTAACCAATCTCAAAAAAACAAAAACCATTGGAAAGGAAATATTTTAAACTTTAATTTTTGTATTTACAAATTTCTTCCAATACGTATATTAACATTGTAATCATCGTTGTAATATTGTAGTCTAAATCAACTGATACCGCGAGAGAAAGCACAAGCAAATTACTCAAACTCGTCACTTTTTAAAGGCACATAACCGTTAAACAGACTTGTTTTGAGAAGAAATTAAGGACTCCATTGGATTCGTCAAGATTTTAACTTTCTACCATGATCTCTCAATCATTCGTCACATTTATAGTTTCTTAGATATGACGTTTTCTGTAAACCCTTGCAATTGGACAGTTTTTAACCAATGAGGAAGCACATTTTGCAATCGATGTACTGTATTTATTTGTATAATGATTTTTATATCTATTTGAAGTTCAAGTTCTATATTTTTTGATATAAGGAAAACCTGGTTTAGTGTTCCGAGGCTATTTGGGTATTTCCGTGAAATATGTACATTTTCAACGCCCTAGGCACATTAAGCCGTTACCTTTTCCCGTCTGGCTGGAACTGTATACTTAAGGTTTGTCAGATTTTTGTTTAGTTGTTCTAATAAGAATATTTGAAATTTTCAAGTATACAGTTCAATTTTATGATTTACTCTCTACAATTTGTTACAATGAAATTCCATTTTTGTGAAAAGCATATAATCCTTAATTTCTATTCAAATGGGTGCTCGTAAAATAGTGTTAAAAGACGTTTTCAAGCACTGTATCCCAACGAAGTTATTCTATCCCCCCCCCCCCCCCCCCGGATAGGAGACAGACCCTCCTTGAAAACCGGCTGGATCCGCCCATGACTAGGTCTTTACATAGATGAGTAATGTACATAATTTCAACTCAATTTGTTTAGCTGTTCTAAAAATATAAAATATTTGGTAAAGAAATAAAATGAAGGGCAGCTGGTGAAAGAAGACAGGTGTATTTACGACTCACCCTACTGTATTTTGTTCTTTTGTTTTTGGTCGGTGTCGAACCTCGATTATCTAAGCTAATTGGGACCGGGCAGACCTCGGATAGTACTGTAAGGCGTGAGAAAACCATTGAGATGCGAGTTTACTCGTCGTTTACATCGTTGCAGGCTGATTTGGAGCCATACTTACTGCAAAATCTATTTTATTTGGCTTTAAATAATGTAGTTTTACATAAACGAAGAAGGTTTGATAATGTAGGTACTCGAATGAAAGAAATTAGACACTGTAAGCTACAGTTATCAAAACAACAAAAATAATGTCACTGAAGATTTTTTATGCTCGCTTTTTTCATTAATTGTCTAGCCTCTTCTTTGTTTGAATACCGTTTATATATGATACCCACTTTTCAATTTCTGATCTATTTCGTATCCAATCCCCGACAGTCACTTTCCCAACACCTTAATAACTTGCCTCTTTTCTTATTGAATCACCTCCATCTAATCGTTTAATTGCTTCCTATTTTAGTGCAGTCATTGAAGCGTTATTGCTCCGAATTTTTTTACTGTGAACCGATTTGCATGAAATTTTGGAATTAGGCTCATCTTAACCTTAACTTCAAAAGTGAAAATGATCTGAACTCCGCACCCACCCGGGGGGTGGTTGCCACCCCTTCTCGGTGGTGTAAATTTGTTTTTTCAAAATAACCTCAGATATCGATAGAAGTCCTAATTTTAAGCAAAAAATCTTCTATAAAGTTTTAAAAAAACCCAATACTTTTCAAGTTATTGGCAAATGAAAATTCGTAATATTTTCATGTTTTTCATCGGTTTTTTGCAAATATCTCCAAAAATATGCATTTTAACGAAAATTGTATGATGATAAAAATTGTAGCAGGTAAAAAACTGAACAAATCGGTTTTTTATAAAGTGTTCTAAGTGCAATATTAAGCGAGACATTAAAGATCAAAGCCGTTTTTTATTTTGTCTGAAATTTAATCGATGTGTTCAATGCCATCTAGCGGCGATACATTTTATGCATTCTAATGAAATAGGGTTTTGTAGTGCTTGAAATTAGCTTTAAAATGAGCACTGTTAAAAGTCTTTTTCACGTAAAATGAGTAAGCTGTATTGCAAATAAGAGGAACATC
Source organism: Philaenus spumarius (assembly GCA_018207615.1). NCBI lineage: Eukaryota > Metazoa > Arthropoda > Insecta > Hemiptera > Aphrophoridae > Philaenus > Philaenus spumarius. Next base: position 60,348 of record JAGFPH010003489.1, read on the forward strand.
TAATGTTTTTTTTCTTCTTTTAAATCAATGGGTTTCATAAGTGCCATTTCCATCAAAATTAAAATTAATCGTATTCCGTCTAGTATTAACTTTAATATAAAGAGTTTGATGGATTCTAGCAGTTTGGCTGCTTTAGGACACATATTTTTCAAAAAAAATCACGATTTAAAAAAAAAAAATATTTTTGAATTTTTTAAAAAACCACCTTCTTTTCATAATATCTCAAAAATGATGAAAGATACATACAAAAGTATAATGATAAAAAATGTAGGTTTTTTCTGACAAAACAAATTTTTTTTTTTTGTCACACAAAAATTGACAGAGATATGATTGTTTAAAGAGCGCGCGGCAGCGCAATCACAGTCTCTCTTGAGCACTTTGACCCTTCACCGTTTTAAAATAAAAGATTTTTCACTATATATTGTAATGAAAAAAGTTGTAGCTCTTTTAATTACCTTTAAAATGGTTTTTTATAAGTTGTGATAGCATCAAAATTGAACGAGTTATGGTCCAAAAACTAGTCGTATTTTTTTCTACTTAGTAAACTGAAAATTTCGGAGTGTGAATATTTGGAGCAAAGTGAAAGTACACAGTAATAGAGACCCAAAACTATTGTCTTATGTATATACATATACATATTATGGCACATGTATTTTGGAAACATAGGCATGAATACATACCAACGTTCATATATGTGTATATAACACATTTGAGTGAAGGTAAGTATGTGTATTGCTCGGAGGGGCCAACCACGAAAAAGCCAGTTGATCAGCTGTGCGTGCTACGTTTATTGAGAGGTTGCGGAGCCTCTTGCGGATGCAGAAGAGTTGGTCTGTTTTGCAATACTACTTGTGGGTGCAGTGGAGATAACTGCCAGAATAGCCCTCCAATTCAGCCAGAAAAAGATGACAGCGACTCCGACATTGAGTCATGAAGGATAATGTTTTTTTTTATAAAATTGAATGAAAATTAATTATGACTGGGTTTTTTATGCATTGTCATGCTCTTGTTGCAGTATTTTTTTAAATGTATTACTAATTCAATCTGGTACAGTTTTAGACAACTTGTAAGTTTACATTTTATTCAATAAATGGTGATTTCTGACTCTATAATTAAATTATTTTTAAATGTGTAATCATATATATTTACTGTTTTAATTTAGGGGTAGTTTTAAGGGTTGAAAAGCTTGAGAATATGATAATCATTTTCGAGAATGTGGAATAACATTTAAATCCTTTTCATTTCATCAAAAGAAATTTTTTTAAACAATTTTTTATCAAGGGGTTGTTTTAAGGGTCGAAAGGGGGTTAAAAATTCGATAATTAAGATAGAGAACATAAAATACTATTTACTCTATACTTAAACATTTGTATGTCATACCAAAGTAATTTTCTGTGATTTTTTCAATTTAGGGGTTGTTTGCAAGGGTTGTAAGGTTTTCAAGGGGTTGAAAATGATTTTAATATGAGGTAGTTGTGTCAGAAAACACTTTACAATTTCACCCCTTAATATTAAACACGTTTTCTAGCGATAAAATGGCTCAATGTCAATTTTTCCATTAAGGGGTTGTTTACACCCCTTAAAAATAATAGGCGGAGCTCAGATTATTTTCACTTTTGAAGTTAAGGGTAAGATGAGCCTAATTCCAAAATTTCATGCAAATCGGTTCACAGTAAAAAAATTCGGAGGTAAGACCCTATTTTTCGCTTCAATGACTGCACTATTTTTTATTTAAAGATAAAACAACAAGCTTTCGCTTTCCACTCATAATGACACTCTCATTCACAAAGTTTAACACCGACACAGACTAAAAACAAAAGAACAAAATACAGTAGCAGGGGGAAGAAACAGCTCGTGGGAAAGGATGGTGAGTCCTAAATACAATGCCATGAGGAAGGCAGTGTAAACAGACAGCTTCGTCATTCACTATACTACTCGTCCGCTAAAGGTCACCATACTATTGCGTTGGGTAAGGAGCGGAAA
>JAGFPH010003489.1:62430-82361 GCA_018207615.1 Philaenus spumarius
AATTTGTTTTCCGTTCAAAACGCAAAATAAGTTAGAAAAAAACTTTTAAAAATATTTTATCTACAAAGCAATGTTCTTCATAATTTCTTGAATAATAGTGTACACTTTACATGAATGGGATACATTTTATAGATGTTTAAGTGATAATGTGTTCAAGTAGTAATTGGCCTGGCGCTTATAGGGTTAATCAATTAATAATTAATCATTTGATATATTAATATGAAATAAAAAGCAGTTACAAGATAATATTTGTATCTTTATTTTGATATATAATAATGTATTTAAATACCAAATTTTAACAAATAGTTAGCAATCCTTATAATTTTACACATTTATCTAGTTCCCCCTAAGTATAGTTAGGTAGAGCATCTCAACAATCCTTGTTTTTTAAATGCAACATGTTTTGCCGTTTTCCTGAGGGCATCTTCAGGCTGACAAGGATTGTTCAGACATACAAGATATTTATAAATAAAGCAATCCAATAGGCTACAATGAATTCTATATATTACAATCTTAATGTTACAAATTTTTCTTGGAAAAAATATTAAAATATTGTTACATTTTCACAGGAAATGTTGGAGTCTCGTTTGAAACTGTAGTAAGTGTGATTTATTATTTGCTTTTTTTATTATAATAAATAATTGATCTACTAAGAGTTAATACATTAAAAATATAATTTTAAAGTAATTATTATAAAATGTATAAAAATCTTATAACCAAGGTCAGATTTATAGAGGGGTGGAGTGGGAGATCACACAACCAGTAAAAATAATTATGCCAAATACCACATAATAGTCAAGGAATTGTTGAAAATCTGTATTTAGTAATAATTTAAAATCCATGAGCCAGAAGAAAGTGACTCAAGAACCTCATATAACACTATTGTAGGTAAATTTATGTTAGTTGTACCACTTGATTTTACAACCAAAGCTGACAAAGAAGAGAAAACTTTTACTGAACAATACAGCAAACACATGTGGTTAGCTTATGGATGAGAATAAAATTTTTTCCATGACAGAATTATTCGGGAAGATTTAACTTCGCACTGTTGGGGCAAAACACAATTAAAAGCCCGTTAAAGCACTACTAAACTGCTAATTATTGTCCAAAGGTACCGGGGAAAGATTAACAGAGACATTAATATAAAAATATACAAAGTTACTAACAAATTTTCAAAAGGAATCCATAAAACTGATTTCTTTTCATAAAATACATTTAAGTCACAATATGTGCCGTAGTCTGTTACAATTAAAATTTGTAACTACAATAGAGTGTCGAAAATCCGAACTAATTGGGACCGAGGGGGGTTCGGATTATCAATTTGTTTGAATTTTTGAAAATAACCAAGAAAAGGCCATTTAGGCTAAAATATATGTCCTTTAATCGATTAAAGTGGTTAAACAGTACAAGCAGTAATGTAATTACAATGCAGTATGTAAGACTACTTACATATTATGATTTAGAAGAACCTGCACGTACACAGTAGGGCAAAATGATTACTCAATTGCAGTACAGTACATAATTAAAAGTTCACTTGTACATTATAGTTAACACAAACAAAAAATTAAAAAAAATACTGTATACTACACTACTGTATGTACACACTGTTATAATGATTACACAAAGAGAAATGAATGAACTTTCTGTATGTATACTGCTAGCGCTAAAGCAGCTTTTTAGCGTGACAGTAAAAATACTGACAGCCGGTCTGTTGTGAGGGCGTGTGAGAGCAGGAATTAAGAAGTGTTTTAAAAGAGATAATAATGTCAACTGCGATACAAATTTTGGTGAAATTTTTTAAGACGCAATAATTGGAATTTGCTAAAACGAAAACAAAATTTTTGCAGGGGCTGCCTCAGAACGCGTTTGGATTTTTGATGTTTCGGATTATTGACGTTGGATTATTGACGCTTTACTGTAAATCAGTATTAACAAATAAATACATACTTAATTTTTAAACTATACCGTAAGTTTACAAATTATACTAGTGGCTTGTAGGGGCCCCTTTATATAGACTATATTTCTAGGAGCAATACCTCTTCTTGATGGCCTACCTTTGCGAGGTGGTCTTCCAGCGTCATTCTTACAGTAAAAAAGTACAGTTGAAATAATTTTATAATGTGTTTAATCATATAGCCTAAGCTTTGATTTTAATTCTCATTTTGAAACAAAAACACAGCTACAATAACAAAACACATCACAATACTGCACATTCAGGTGTTGTTATAATAGCTGAATTTTCCAATTTATATACAATCACCTGTTTTTAACACTAAAATCACTTGATTTACACCTATATATTCCCATGCTATTTAAATGGGAATTATTATATTATACAATCACCTGTTTTTAACACTAAAATCACCTGATTTACACCTACACATTCCCATGCTATTTAAATGGTAATTATTTTATTCCGTAAGAAATTTTCGTGACACAATTAACAAAAATGAACCAAACCTCTAAAATGAGACCTCTCCCAGCTTTCTACGACCTACCATTCGTTCACAATTTCATTTGCAAATTTGGGCTTACGGAATTAGATATATAGATAGACTACTTGAAGTGTTGTATAAATTAGATTATTTTGGGATGGACTCCTCCTTGGAAAAGGTTTCAACCCTTGGTATAGTACTTGGTTTATTTTGACCCCTATGTTGCCTCTCTTAGCTGGTTAAGAGCCTATATCCCTTGTGAGGTTCAGGATTTTCTCAACCAAGTACGTGTCTTCTTCGTCCCCTGGTTGATGGATTCCAAAGAGCTCTCTCGTTGTGTGCTCCATAATTCCGCAGTTAAATATGACGTGTCTTATTGACTCTTCACAAAGCCGACAGCTTTGGTCGCCTTCCAAGACACCCACTGTTGCTTAATGTTCCCTGAACTGACAATGTCCAGTAATGAGTCCTTTTTAACTGCTGTTGGTTTAACTTGATTAGGGATTGGTGAGCAGTCCCTCAATCAGACGTTTGCTTTGTGTGTGCCTGGTAAATTTATACCTAGGTTAATATTTTATTGTTTTAACAGTTTACTGAATTAGGACTAAATAAAATTACTACTATGAAATTATTTCGTAATAACATTTTTGATATTTCTTACTTTAACCCTCCAAGTGCTAATTAAATCACTTTAAAGTGCTGGGTAATTTTTGGGCATCTTGCACGATTAGTTTAACAATTATTTTTTATATGAACGAATGTATTTAAATAACATGTATTGTATATCAAATTTTTCATAACAACATGTTCTACAATATAAAATAAAAATAAAACACTTAACCACTTGGTATTAAAAAATTACGTCCTTAGAGTGTTGGAGTAAAAAATGTTTTTATATATTTTTTTTTAATTTGTAGGCACATAGATGGTCTTGAAAATGTAGTAATGTAAATTCCAAAGAATACAAATTGTTCTAATTTTAGTTATGAACAAGAAATGTATCACAAAAAACTAGTTAATCTAAAAATTTGCTAAAAATTTTTAAAATAACACGACATATGGTAATTTTTGAGAAAAATGTATTACACAGTACATGAATAAGTATTTGTATACTATTTCATAAATAAACCATGTTGGGTCACTAATATGAGTCCTCAAATGCTAAATGTCTAATATAATAAGATATGTACAGATAAAAAATGTTTATGGACCGACTAAACAACTTTAGTCAGTTGCGTAGTTTTTACACTAACGTAAACTAACGTAAGCTGACAATATTGTCATCTTTTACTTTTTTTCTTCCAAAGATGACAAACTCGCACTGCCTACTAGATAGAGAATTCAATTTACTTTCATTCTATGTGAAGGGCAAGTTTATCCGATAACTATTAGCTTAGGTATATCGATTTTATGGACTATCGCACTGTGCGACGCTAGTACTTTCAAATGGTCTGAACAGGTCGCACAGTGCAATAGTAGCACTTGGAGGGTTAAATAATCAGCTGCAACAATTTGTTCACATTTTTTATTTTTTACATTCATGATGATGTAAGATGAACAAGTTTAAACAATACGGGTCAATTAATATAACAAAATATTTAAGCTATTTTGGTGAAATTTCAATTCATCCATCCTTTAAGCCTTAGAACTTAATTCCCCTCTCTCATTGTAAGAAATTCAAAAACATTTCCGCCTTAATGGTACTTTATCATTGATGTTAGTGTTTCTAACTCTCAAACATGTTATGGAGAAAAAACCAATTTCATAACTTTTGCATTTTTTTCAGTAAACCACCATTTTGGCTGAGCAAATTGTACTGGGTGACTTATCGGACGATTTTGGAAATCATTCGGAATCCAAAAGTCGTGCAAATTGGTTTAATCCAGAAAATTGTAAGTTTTTAGCTGATTTTTGTTCGATTGTTGACATTAAATTACTTATTGTGCCCTAGAATAATTTTATTTACAATATACAGTTTGTTATTAAATTGCAGTAAGTAAACCACCCAAAGTAATGTATTTCAATATTAGAGTAAAAAAATATGAATACTGAAAAAGGTTTGTTTAATATTATATACATGTAAATTACTATTGGATTTTTATTATGTACTTTTGATTTTGCAACACTGTACAAAAGGTGTCAGTTAGGGTTAGTTACAGACCTTTCAAGCATCTTAGATTTTTAAAATGTCCAACAATGAGAAACATGAACAAATTAAATTTTTTTGTGTTCCCTAAAGCCATCCCTACTAACAGCAGTATTTAACCCCCCCAGTGCTAACGTCGCATATGCATATGCATTTTGTAAATGTGTACTACGCCGCTATTTTTAATACAAACTGATACTTCTATGTATGGTTGTGTTTGGAAAGAGTCAATTTATTATAGTTCAGAGTTTTATAGCGATATCGATTCAAACAAATCTTCGGCAGAATTGTAAAATCAACTATCTAGTCGTGTAGTACGCGTAGATAGACTCTCGGAACTTGGATTTTGTTTGTTTATCCACTAGTTGTTATTCATTTTTAGTTTCAGGTTAGATCAGTTTATTTTTATTTGTTTTTGTAAATGTTTATTGATTTTTGAAGTAATTATGAGCGAACTTAGCAATTCAAGTGCAATTAGAGGTGCGTTTGAAAATAGTGACTTTTAGAGACTTTGAACTGTAAATATTTTTTCTTCTTTTTTTCCTTGTATATAATGTGTGTGTTATTCCTTTATAACAAATTAAAACCATAAATATTGGACCTAGACAATACTTTTATACCTTTAGAGGTAAGTTTTTTTTTTTGTGTGCAAAAAAACCATTTTTTAAATAAAAAACAGAGTTTTTTTTTATAAACAAAAGGTTTTTTTACAGCAAAGTACCAATAGTGTTATGTATATTTGTGCAACTTTTGGCTACATTGGATTTTCTACATTACTTTTTTACATACTTTGAGTGAGTGGTTTTAGAAATTTTTGTTTTTAATTTCTACTTTGGTCAACAAAAAAAAAAAAAAGGATAAAAATTATAATTTAAGCCTGTTAAAGCTATTTACTGTAAAGAGCATGTAATTGTGATTAAAATGATGTATAATAAGTCTTACTTTACTGTTAGTGAGTATTTTATAATGATTTTAGTTAATAAGCATGCACGGAACCAAAAAAAACCCTTAGCGCTAAAAAGCAATATAGTCAGCACTTGGAGGGTTAATATTGAAATTATCTTTGTTCACCACAGCTGATCGGCATCATGTTAGGTCTGTGTTTTGCTGGTTCACTACAACTCAACCAAACCGGAGTGCAAGCAACACAGGGAGTCATCTTTACCATGGTAACAGAAAATACATTTGGACCTATGTACGCCATGCTTAATCTCTATCCAGCCCAAATGCCCCTGTTCTTCCATGACTACAGAAAAGGTCTTTATTCTCCGCTGGTGTTTTATATGTCTAAACTGCTTGCCATGGTAAGTAATTAAAATATTGTATTTGATAACTCTTACATAGGGACGCATCAAATTTTAATTTGTTACATTTAAAACATGTCTTTAATAAGCAAATTCTATTGTATTTTATTTAGCACTAGCGGACCCGCCAATGCTTCGCTATTGCTATTGCTTGATTTACCTAACCTAAAATTATATTCAGTTTTTGATCCAAATCAGTTGTTGATCAAAATCAGCTGTTGATCAAAATCAGCTGTTTTAAGCTTTTCATACGAACAGCTGTTTTTTGTGCCCCTGATAAAAATATTTCTTCTTCTTCCTTAAGATTGACCTTCCATAAGATTAACATTGAAACTTTGAGGGCCACTGGGGCGTAGCCCTAATGTCCTAGGACCTTGGTAAATGGCCTAAAACCTTCCCTGGGTTAACCTGTGTAACTATGCAAAATTTCAAAGCAATCGGATGGACGGTTTGGTAACGCATAAAGGACAAACAGACGGACATACATTGAATTTTATATATAGACTAGTAAGCCCTGTGAAAAATCACAGGCAGATTAGTTAGATACACATTAGAAATACATCATTTCAAAAAATATAATTTAACAACAACAGACTTTATCTAAATGGGGATTTTTAACTCGGTAAATGTGTACAATTATAAGGATTATAAAACTGTACGACTATTTTATATTTATATACGTTATTATATATTAAAAAAGAAAGATAAAAATATTATCTTTTAATTGCTTTTTATATCATATTGATAGATCAAACGATGTAGAAGTTATTAATATTATAGTAAAAAAAAATAATAATCGAATATGTTTAGATGTTATACGAAAATATAAAAAAAATTCCGAAGTTAAGGTAGGTATCTTTTTTAAATTTGTATGAATAAAAATAAATATATTAATGATAAAAGTTTCTATTCAGTTTATAACCTTTCACTTGCAATGATTTCCTTCAGTTTTATACATATGGCCTACAAACTTGATTTGAATTGCTAGTTGTTCTGGTTCCCAAGTCATCATGGTTTGAAATTTTTTTCTATTATCATATCTCAACTTCACCAATTTTAATAAATCTTGCATGCTTTGATGGTTTTCTAATGTAATCCTATCCAAAACGTCCAAATCTGTTTCCACTTTCTTCTATTTTTCGTTGTTTTTTATTTACAATAATACTTGCTTTTGTCTCTACGCTCGCCCCGCTGTAACAAATAAACAATCCAATCAATTTTTTCATGACTATTCTTTTTACCGACATCCTTAATACTAAGTCTCCTGCCTGGTATTCCTGCTCTACATGCGTTGCATCTTATCGATCACATTGTTGTCCTTGTGTAAGCTGCATTATCAAAAAGGCATGTCCTTTCGTACTTTGTGAATTATTTTGATTGATTCAAGAACATTGTGGACCGGGATTCTTGGTAACAATGCTACGTCAATCGGTTGCGTAGGTTCAAAGCTATGCAACAGTAGAATCAGTGGCGGATCCACGGGGTGGGGGGGGGAAGTATCACAAAACGAAAGTATAATGTCGGACGGGTATTTCCACATCAATGGGTTTTCGGGGGAGTATGGCGGGAAACCAAAGAATGTTTTCTATTTGCTGCGCCAGACAGAACAGCTACTACTTTGTTGACATGCATTAAAAGCAGCATTTTACCAGGTACAACAATGGTATCTGATTTATGGCGTGTTTACAATAACATACCAAATTTTAAAGTAATGCAGATTCAACATTTTAAAGTAAATCACAGTGAAAACTTTGTGGATCCGGTAACTGGAGCCCACACACAAACTGTAGCATCCTTGTGGGCTTCAGCGAAAAGAAGAAACAAACGGGGATGTGGTACCAACAGGAACCTACTTATTCTTATCTATGTGAATTCATGTGGCGTCGCAGGAACAAGGATGAAAATCTGTGTTACGCGATTTGGAGGGATATAAACTTGTACTGGCCTCCGCAAGATCAATGTGTTACATACGTTTTATTTTAAATTGTTTTAAGGTTAAGTTAATTCCATGTGGGTTTTTAAAAAAAAAACATAAATTTTAATAAAAGTTATATTTTTGTACATTATATGTTTTTCAACTGATTTCTATTCATTGCATGTATCTCAACTAACTCTTTCTTATTTACATTTGCTGGCGGGCCTCTTCTAGACAAGACCCCAACTAGCTTTATATATTTGTGCCAGTCACTCTGACTCTCGTTCACATAAAATCTTAACATTGTTAAGAAAGGTTGAGTTATACCTCTCCGTTATCCCTTGTAGTACCTATAGTAAGTTTTGGAGGACGAGCTGGGCAGATAGATGGTACATGTCAAATTCCCTAATCAAATGAAATGTGCGAGCACTTACCTCAATTTAAAATATTACCCTTTTGACACTTGGTTTACCATTTACAAATAAAGTATACTCAAAGTTAATTGAACTGATTTTATTGTCAGTAAAAAAAATCATGCGCCCTTAATAATAAAATATGAAATTTATATGCCCTTAATGAAAATACAATAATTATTAAATAACCCTCCCAAAAAATTTTATTAATAAAACCCACCCGTTTTCATTTTATTCAGAATTTAATTTTTACAATAATATAAAAAATTACACTTATAAATTTAATACAATTATAATAATTGGCACAGGTGTGTGTCTACTTGAACACAAATGAGATTTTAACTTAAATCTAATAATAGGCACACTAGCCTAAATCTTAAGTCTATCTGGCCAGTATTAATTATAATTATTTAAAATAAAAATGAAGTTAATAAAAATTATGTTTAAATTTGGAAAAGGTTGTGATATCACTTAGTTAATTCAGATATATAATCCTTTGAGGATTGAAATCTCTAAATTGGCATGCTACTCCACCCAATTATTGATTAAATAAGCCTTGTACTTAATTATTCAGCCTAAACAAAAATATATTGCAAAAGACAAAAATCACCTTACACTTCCTGCAGAAAGTGAAGGTTAAATAAATAGGTTGGCATAGTTAATTGGCACATTGTGGACATAAACTTGCTTTGAAAACAGATGTTGTGCCCCGGAAATCTAAGTTGAATAATTAGAGTTGAAGTAGGATTGTAATAGCAAAGTTGAACCCAGATTACACTGTTGAAAAAAAAAACATCTGTTTTAGTTAAGTATCATTTTCCATGCAATCAAGGTAATACAAAGTTTAACAAGCTCTGACACATTTTGAAGTTGCATGTTTCACATTATATGGTTAAGCTCTGATAATTTACTAAGTCAAGCTAATTAAATAATTCTCAAAGAAATTTGCCATGAACGTTAATTTTTCTTGAATACATTTGCACAGAAATAATTATTGAAGTGAAATTTATTATAAACACTTCAAATGAAACAAAACACCAAATAAAATACTTCACTTTCTTAATTAAAGTTAACTTGTTAATTAGGCTAAAAACAATTATTAGGCTTTTAATTGGCTGATTTTAAATAGAAAGGCTTTCTTAAAGTAAATGACATTGTCTAGTTTACTATTTCAAATTATTTTACACACAAATGAAATACCATGAATAAACCAAGTGGTTTTATAAATGGGAGCACTGACTCTTACCTGGGTTAGAAGCTATGTAGAATTACACATGTTTAATATGAAAGATCGGGAAGTTAAACTATTACACTTACATTGCTGAGGCTAACGTTACTTAATTTAATAAAATGACTTATGCACAAACACTTCCCGACATTACGCAATCAGACATGTGGTTAATCTTTTGTGTAACGAAGTCGTTTTTCTAGCAAATGAAAAGAATTACATAAAATGGCTTCTCTCTTATCTTAGGATATGTCGCTAGCGCTTATGCGGATGGTTGACGAGTCTACGCATTGGATGCCAGTCACAGCTGATGGATTACAGCTGTTGCTGAGTTACATCTTCTGTCCGCTAGGTGCCGTAGGTGTTCAGTGTATTGGCTGTTAGACTGTTAAATTGGATTAGAGAGTGGATTTATGATCTAAATCGTGGCGTGCTATTTAAATAACGGCACACCCTTGACTTTGAGGCCTGTAAGCTGTAGAAGTATGCTGTTGGATTCCTAAAGCATTATAAAGTTATTTCATAGCATCAGCAACAAAGTGTGAACCTTTGTCTGTTTGAATTTCATGAGAGAGTCCATAATTTGGTAAAACATCTTCCAGGACAAACTTAGCTGTTGTACGTGCATCCGCCTTTTATGTTGCCTTTACTATCCTTGTACTCTCAGTGGCTTCCAAAATGTATAACTTTTTATTAGCCCTGGAAAGTGGGCCTAAATAATCTAGCACCAGTTTTGAAAAAAAGATGTATTCGGGGAATGATAGGCTGCAACAATCCAGCTGGTTTTTGTCCGGAAGGTTTCATGATTTGGCAAGCATGACGTGCTACCACATCTAATGTCCCCACTCAGTTTTACTCATCTATCTCGGTCGTTGGCTGACCACAAAATGCAACTATGTGATTTGACTTCATCGCCTGTAGCACCGTACCAATAAATCTACTTCTAATAAACTTATCTAAATTTGATAGAATAAACTTAGAACACAAAATCTCACAACTAATACGTTTATTAGTTCAAACGCGTTTCAACGACAAAGTCGCCATCTTCAGTGATGCACGAGCTGCAATTGTCAAACTATAACTAATCTTACAATGCTCTATCCCCCGTATTTATACAGAATTCAATAAAGTTTACTACAGAAATTGAAAAAGACTACAACCTGCCATTTTTAGATGTCAATATGTATAGGAAAAACAGTGAATTGTCGTTTAGTGTATATAGAAAACCCACACATACAGACAGGTATATAACTGAAGATTCACACCATTTACTGGCACATAAAGAGCTGCTTTTAATTCAGTGGTTCACAGATTGGTTCATTTGCCGTTATCTAAGGAAAATTACGATAAAGAATTGAAATATATTTATAATGCTGCGATATTTAATGGTTATTCTCAAGAACTAATAAACAACATAGTGTAGAAAATGAAATTCAAGAAAATTAAGGAATCTAGATCTACCCTGGAAAGCAACAAACTCCAACAACGATGGGTCAAAACAACGTTTGCTCCACCATTGTCTCATACTGTTAAAAAATCGCTAGCTAAATATGCAAATTTAAATGTAGCTATGTCAGCTGAGAGTAATATTAATAAATGTTAGGAAATCCTAAAGATAAAATTCAAGAACTGGACAAATCTGGAATTTATTGTATAAACTGTGAAATGTGTCCGAAGAAATATATAGGCCAAACCAAAAGAAGCATGAAGACACGAAATAAAGAATATTTTTCTCATATAAAGTACAATAGGCCAGATAAATCTGCTATGGCTAAACATTGTTAAAACTTTAAATTAGGGCCCATACAAAATTCTATATTAATATAAAAATAATGTATTGTATGAGATTATTATTAGGTTAGTAACCTTTTTAGTTATGTAGTTATTGTTAGGCTAGTTATAATAACGCAAGGCAATTGGTAACGCCCCATTAATGTAACATAGTCTTAAGCCACGCCCCTTTGAATTCTGTATAAATACGGGGGATGGAGCATTGTAAGATTAGTTATAGTTTGACTATTGTAGCTCGTGCATCACTGAAGACGGTGACTTTGTCGTTGAAACGCGTTTGAGTTAATAAACGTATTAGTTGTGAGATTTTGTGTTCTAAGTTTATTCTATCAAGTATATCTTCTCACAAGTCAAGCTCAATATTTATTTTAAACTTATCTAAATATGAATTAGTAACACCACATTTTGATTAATTAAAATCTCATTTAGTCAAACAATACTGTTAGGTACTTTAGTTCAGTATTGAAAAGTTTTACTTAAACTGATTTAATTAGTTAATTTAATTAGGTCCTTCAGTCAGGCCAGGCCATTGCAAGTTACATTAATGTAACACCACTATTACATAATTCTTTATTCCTGACAGGATTATTAAGTGATGTGAATAATCGTGAGTGGGCACTTAACTATCGTTTTCTCCGAGTGGCCACTCAGGTTCAGGTGAATAATAAGAACAGACTCGGCTCCAACGACGAGAGGGCTCTCACCCCCTCGAGTAAACTATTGACCTGCGAGTGGGCTCTCCAGTTATCAGGTGAATAATACCGAGTGTACACTCAGCTGCCTGAGTGCCTTTTCTAAGATTTGCGAGTCTCATCAGTAGGACACTCGCCCTTGTTGAGTGAGTAGCTATGGCCGAGTTTATGCCGATTAGGAGACACAACATTTATGTAGCCCGTCGCGAAACCAGTGAAGATGTGTTTAAGAATTTATACAGGTTCAGTTCGAAGAATGTTGAATGGATGAGTGAGCACTTTTTGGACGGTGAAGAGACCAATCGTGGTGGGGCTTTAAGTAAGTTTGAAAAAATGAAGACTTTCCTAAGGTATGTTGGTGATCCTGGATTCCAAGCAGGCGTGGGCGAGGACATAGGGTGTCACAGGACAACTGCAACAAAAACTATCCAAAAAGTTATGAATGCTATTGTTAGGAAGAGCAATGTTTGGATAAAATTTCCCTCCAACGATGATGAAATGGAAGTAGACATGGGAAAATGGCGGGAAAAATATAATTTTCCTTCAGCTATAGGCGCCATAGACTGTACACATATTCCTGTGGTAAAACCGACCCTACACGGAGACAAATACAAAAACAGGAAATGATTTGCGAGTATAAATGTGCAGGCGACTTGCAATGCGTATGATGAGTTTACCAGTGTTGTGACGCTTCCTGGCCTGAGTCGGTACACGATGCGAGAATTTGGAGAAATTCTGAAATTCTCCCCATTTTGGAGAAGAACACGGTAGAAGTGTTATTGCTTGGAGATTCTGGTTACGGAATTTCCCCTTGGTTAATGACTCCCTTCTCACCTCCTACAACTGAGCAAGAGAGGGTGTACAATAGAAGTTTATCACAGGAACGAGTAATAATTGAAAGATGCTTCGGACAGCTAAAGCAACGCTTTCCTATGATGCAACATAAACTGAGAATAAAATTAGCTAACGTACCAACTTATATCTTAAGTTGTTTTATCTTACATAACGTAGCAAAACGCCTAAATGACGAAGATTTTGTTGTTGGCGAGGAAGAAGAAGAAAGAGTTGAAGACATCCAAAATGCTTACGTTGGTGAACGAGCGATCTGCGAAAGAGGGCAACAAAGAAGAATCGAATTAGTTAGGATAATTTACAGAACTCGTTGTAAAACAACTGTTTCTCACAAGAAATGGTAGGAGGAGAGGTTTTCAAGTTGCTACTTGTTCATGAACAGCGAGAGCCCACTCGCAAACAATTGACTAAGCGAGTGGGCACTCGCTAGTTTTCTCCAAATCTTTATTCACATGATTTTCGAGAGCCTACTCGCTACCCGAGCCGACACTCACCTTCGTTTGGAGAGCCCACTCATGAGAGCCCTCTCACCATTATTCACATTGCTTATTGTTAGTGATTTGTCCAGTGTATGACACTCTTGTTTTTCTATTCCAGTTGCCAGGACTACTCATAGATCCTCTTCTCTTCACCACCATTCTGTATTGGCTTGCAGGTTTCTACTTCTCTTGGTATGCTTTTGGCATGACTATCCTTATCTCTATACTGTGTGTCAATGTGTCTGCAGCTTGTGGTAAGTCTTGTGCTACTTTGTTTTGTTTTAATATTATTCAGTCTAGAATCAAATACAGTAGAACCCCTCTTAACCGGCCTCGGATCAATCGGTCCTCGGCTTAACCGGCCTATTTCAAGAAACAACAAAATCAAATATATTAACTGGCCGAAGTCTCAAACATCGATTATTTGACCGACATTTTGGGATGACGCAATGTTATTTGTGCTACTGTTTGTGGCAGGGATAAGGGGGGAGGAGGAGCGTAACAAAGGAAGCCGCCTTGTCGATTGATTCTTGCCGCGGAAGCAAGAGGGGGGATCAAATCTTGCTTCCCACGGCAACTGTATTATTTTTTCTTGGAATCAATTAACCAAGCGGCATCCTTTGTTTCTCTTTCTTCATCTGTTTATTTCTCGGAACCTTTACTGAATTTCGTGAGAGCAAAAGTGCTTGAAAACGGGGAGAAAAGGAGGCGAGGGAAGTTAAAATGTTTACATGTAATTTGTTAGTGTTTGTTTGTGTGTGTATATACAGTACATACAATAAAATCAGTTGCAATAACGTCTTATTTCCTTTATTATTTATGAAATATGTACTGTAGGTTATTTTTGAACTAAAATCTATTTTTTACGGGAACCTCGGATCAACCGGCCAAACTCGTAACCGGCCAGGGTCTCGGTCCCGACCTGACCGGTTAAGAGGGGTTCTACTGTATACTAATAACAGGTCCAACGCATAGAAACTCAAGTAATATGTTTTGTGAAAGGTAATTTATTACACTGTCTTTGTACCAGATTTTTAACACTCTGCTTTATTTCCAGGCTGCTTCTTTTCTTCTGCCTTTAACTCTGTACCAATAGCGATGACTTATTTGATACCGTTTGACTACGCCATTATGATAACAGCTGGAAACTTTATTAGACTAAGGTAAGCGGTTTGGAGATATAAAACTATGTTGTGTTATGTATACTGGGTATTATGTATTGAGCAAAGATAATTCTCATGGCGTTTAGTTTTGGATGCTTGTCGGACCTTAAGATATTGAAATTTGAGAGCAGGTACATCAATCTAATTTTGCGAGAAAACCATGATCATTTAGATTAGACATATTTTAGCCTAAATTATATAATTAGAGTTACCCTCAAAAATCGCTGGACACTGAAAAAATCATATTTGTGTTAACCATGTATAACAAACACCAATATTACAAATTACAGTAAAACTCCAATCATCCGAACTCCAACTATCCGAATCGCTGATTATCCAAATCGCTTTCAGAATTTCAGAAAAAAAATATACTGCGATTCGCAAAATAATGATTCTGTCTGCGTGCGCTTTGTCCTTCCCTCCATAAAGCTAGTATAGGCACCAGGTGTCAAACGGATTAATACAGTCAAACAGTTTACTTTGACCGAGATGTTCAGCAAGCAATGACATTCATTTATATACATACTCTTAACATGTAAAAGTGTACCCTTTTCATTTAGTTAATTAAAGGCTCTTTTTATTTAAAATACAGTAGTTTTTTTCTCCTATTTTCAACATACATACAGTAATTAATTAACGTTTTCAGGATTAACATAGTCTATATCCTAATTCATGCTCAGACTAGGTTATTTCAAGCATGGGACAATGCGTCTGGCTTTGTATGCCTAGTGCTAGCGAGAGGTTTATTTTACTCATAATTTAGTGAAACAAAGTGAAATATATTTATAAAACAAGGTTGTTTTTTTAACATTTTCAAGTATACAGTTCAATTCTATGATTTATTCTCTACAATTTGTTATGATCAAATTTCATTTTTAGAGAAAGCATATTTATTCCTAATTCATTTTTCAAAATAGGCTTCGACAAAACCTAATAAACGCGATCTGGCAACAAGATTTTAGTCTCTCTATTTTCTACTGTTAACTAGTACTTCCTATCGATATTCAAAATAGTTCATTTTAAAGCCAATAGGTTGTAGTAAATGCCAGTAAAAGAATTATATTAGTCGTGTTAACGCGATGATAGTACTCAAACGTTAAAGTTATAAAACGTGTATACACAACCATAGCATGTGCGGATAGTTTTCTCCAGTAGCGTAAATGCGAAGCCAGTCCCAAAAAGGTTAAAAGAGATCCTTTTTCGGAAAAAAACCAACTATCCGAATTTTTGATTATCCGAATGGGGTCAGGTCCCAATTGATTTGGATAACTGGAGTTCTACTGTACATACATTATTTGTTTAAGGCATAAAACTATCTAAAATTACAAAAACTAAATTTTAACCCTTTCCACTTCAATTACTGGGGGGGGACCTAGTGTTGCTATTAGGTCAGATTAATTTTGAGCGAATATTGCACTGTAACATGTTTACTCCAAAAAAAAGTATTTCTGTCAGTTCTAAAAGTCTAATTTTTTTGTAGTTTCTTCTATGAGTAAAGTATAGATTGGTGTAAAAAAAACATATATTTTTATTTTCAAGTATATGTTTTTAATTTTAATTTATTGAAAAAAATATAAATTTGTAACAAAAAACCGGAATAAACAAGAATTTTTGAAAAATTTTCAATGTGAAGACCTATATTTGTTGCTTGTTTTTTGTTGACTATATCATTATAAACAAAATTAAGTGGTGTACACATGTTTTAGACGCAATAATAAATTACGAAAAAATTATAATTAAAAAACAAGTTTTTTGTAAAAAATGAGTTTTTATGAAAACAATTAGTTTTGACACCAACTTGTACAACATTGCCTCAACTATTTATTATATTGCTTAACAACAGTATTATGTAGATCAAAACTAGTAAGAAAAGCTTTTTTCAAAACTGATTGGTAATATTTTAATCACTCATGTTCGAAACAAAAGTTCTGTCGCCACTAACACCATTTTGTAACAAACTGCCGTCATCTTCGTTCATTTTATTTCACAACAATCATTATTTTTATAAAAAGAACTCAAATGGTTTTGAAAAAGTTCCACAGATAGCAGCACATCTAATACGTCAATCCTAGTTTTCATCAAAGTAACTATGTCCGTCCAAATGCAATCATAGAACGTTGTCATAGCGATATTGGAGTTCGTGCGGCCTAGTTGCGTTACTGGGCTGCCCCGACACTCGAGCAGAAAGGGTTAATCTGTAGCTACTAGGCGCAGCTACCTAGTAGATACAATCTTAACAACACTGGGTTGGAAACTTTGATAACAAGTTGATATAATACTTAGGCCGTGTCACTGTATTTGGATTCATTTTGTTAAACCGCGTATACCTATAGCCACTAGGGTCGAATAGTCATCAAACTTTAGTTAAATTTTTGACCTGAAATCAAAAGGTATTGAGGTGGATACCTGGTCATAGGGAGCAACGAAAAGGAATGCATAAAACTTGCACTAATCTAAAATCCATGTGCAGAATAACAAAAACCGCAGCAAGAAACTGTTTACAAAAATGGATGAATTCGAAAGTTTTGTTGGAAAATTTTCTCAACAAGTAAACATTATGAGTCATTGTTTGAACCGGATCAGAAACTTTCTACGATAATCTTAAGCTTCGTAACTGGACACATAGCTTTCAAAAAACATCTGAATACCGTGGGATTGTTATAAGTTGATTAGAAATGAATAATGTGTAACCTACACTTGGAACTGCAGAAATGTGAAGCAATAGAGATAAATAATCTAGTAAAGCAAATTCTAGGCCCAATCAAGTGTGTAGAATTAGCATAGGTGGGGATATTAGGAAGTCTTTAAGGCTAACGTGTCTAGGGAATTCACTTCCATTACTAGTAATATTAATAGTAAATCCATACCATCAAGAAAAATGCCATGTAAAGATGTTGATACTTCACTTTTACTTTCTCCCTCCTATAGGTAGTACATGGAGAAAGTATTGTTTTCGTCCAAATTTTCGAACTTGAATTTTTAGTGGAATTATCTGTTTTGGTGCTCCCTGAACCCAAAAATATTTTTAGTGGAATTATTTGTTTTGGTGCTCCCTGAACCCAGTGGTTTTTTGGTGATGTCTGTCCGTGTGTCTGTATGGATGTGTACAGAGCTGGAGACCATACCAACGGTCCGATTCTGATGAAATTTGGTATGTAGGTGTACTACTGGAATATCTCCAGGATTTTTTTTCATTTTTTCAAATTTTTGATTTTTAAGGGGTTTTATCCCTAAAAATGGCCAAAAAACGAGAAAAATCAAAATTTCTCAAAAACGGCTCTAGCGATTATGATAAAATTTGGCTTATTTGTAGCCCTTAATGTACCCTACTATATGGAAAAAACCCGTACCTTTCTAAAAATTCTCGTTTAGATAGTAATAATAATAACTGATTTTTGGGGTTTTTTGGCCTAAAAGGGGGTTGTTTTTCAAAATTTTTCAAAACCTTTTTTTGTGCATCTATACATGCCTAATTGACATGTTTGGTGCAAATTTGTTCGAAATCGATTGAATAGTTTTAATAATAATAATAATATTTATTAGTTAATATTTTGAATGAAACTAATATGACACTTAATATGGATGTGTATTACATACATCTAATATTTTCCATGGTATGTCCTACTTTTGCAATTCTAAATACAGTAAGACCTCGATAATCCGGCACGCTTGGGGATCCGGTGATGCCGGATTATCGAATATGCCGGATTATCGAGGTCTTCCTTTAAAATGGTTTAGACAGGGAATAAACTATAAATAAACTCACATGTACTGTATATGAACACGTAAATTACACGTTGAAACTACGTAACATTAACTGCGTAGAGAGATTGCTGCTAACTAATAAATTTTAAAAGCCTAAAACAAAATTATTTTGTACATAAACTATTTACAATATAAGCTCTCTGAACGCGGGATTGTAAAAAATATAAAAAAAAGGTTCCGTATACTATCGTGCGAGTGACACGCTGATGTTATAATTGCGATCTTAGCCCCAGGCTTCAAGATGATGAAATACTTTTCCTATAATAACCTGATTAGTTTTTTATAAGACATATCTAGCCTTTAAAATAATTTTGAGCATATATGAAGCGGAGTAATTATGTGTTTTATGTTGTTTCAATGTCTTTTTTGCCGAAATATGAATATAAACAGGAATATTGTTCGGTAAGGGGGAGTATGGGTATAGTAGTGAACAGCGGAGCAGACAAGTTGCGGCATAGTGATGCGCGATTGTTTGATGCTCGAGATGTTTGAACAATCGAGACAATCGACTAAAACATCACGCATTTAGTGTATCACTAGTTGGGTGTATTACTAAGAGAAGTAGACATAAGTCATAAGTGATTTTAAGTTTTACAGAATAAAGACTTTGTATATAGAAACTCGTAAAGTCTTTATATATAGACTTTGTAAATTTTTACCATAAAAGTCACTGATTTTTATTTCTGGGAACTAGTAGATACCCTGAAAGCGGTTTTATTTAAATCGAACAGCTATTTACAAGAAATTCAATGTATCTTTTTCCAAAGACTTCAATTTGTTCAAATAATCTTCATTAAGTAGTGCAATACGTTCAACAAAATACTGTCAGCAACGAAAGTGTTAACGGTCCCTTTAACGTTTTTAAAGGACGACGAGAGCACATTGTTTTGAATCGGTTCGATTTTTAGGAGAAATTTTGATTGAAATGTTTGTTTTGGAGCAGTAGATTTTTACACACTGTTTTTAACGGATGCGGAGCCAACAGACAGTGTAGACCGGGCTTAAATCACTCAATAATTACAAACACTGCTATTTTTAATAAGTGCAAATTTTCAAGATAATTGATGCCGAACTATCGAGTCTGCCGGATTATAGAGTGCCGGATTATCGAGGTCTTACTGTAACCACCTCCTATGCTACTCTTGGGAAGGTATAAAGTTTCAACTGGGAGAAAGTATGTGGCAGTTATCTGGTACCGTTTATTTGTTATTGTCACTAAAAAAACTGTTGTACGATAGGGTGTCTTATCTTTACCAAACCATAAATTTTTATTCTCAAACTGCCAGACTACTACATATACCGTACCAATACTAAGATAATGGCTGGGGAAAAACTGTAATCTCATCAATTTCAGCATTTCTTATGAATCTGGAATAAGTTTTTCTGCGACACCGCAGTGGGATTCTAACTTTATCTCACAACAATCAATTTGTTTATGTTAAGTTTTCTGTTCACAGTTCATTGACCCCTCTGTTCAGTTGGATTCAGTATATTTCATGGATGATGTACTCCAATGAAGCTTTGACTATTGTGCATTGGCGTAACATTAGCAATATAAGTAAGTACTAACTGTCAAGTAAATATTTCTTAATTCTTCTAACAGTTTAATAATTAAGTACATCACTAAAGACTACTTATTTACATACAAGGTCTACAAACTTAGGGAAATAGTTCTGTGGGTCAAAATAAGAAAAAAAGTACATATAAACATAGACCCGAAAACGCTTTGTTTTCTAGATATCCGACAT
>JAGFPH010003489.1:82371-123266 GCA_018207615.1 Philaenus spumarius
ATATAAACATAGACCCGAAAACGCTTTGTTTTCTAGATATCCGACATTTTGTTTTTTGTACAAAATAATAATTCTAATCTAAGGAACGGTTTGACTGATTGAGTTGATCAAAGTATAAAAAAATGTATGCAGGTAATATTTTCTGCATTGAACTGTCTTGAAATTAAACCTTGTAAACAGGGCCACCGAGAGTGTTTAATGGGCCTGGGGCAAATTTAATTCTTGAGGCCCCCTGACACGAATCTAAATATTGGGGGGAGGGGGGAAAGGAAGGATAACATTTTTTCACACAATAGTCAATACTAAAAAAAAATCAAATAATATTCTGGGCCGTTTTTAACCTCACTAGCGCCCTAGGCACTTCAACACTTGCCCCCCGCACACCTGCGCCGGTGGGGGGGGGGGGGGGGGGGGGGGGGGGGGGTGGGGGGGAGGGTCTGAAATACTAATCAAATAATAGGGGGTCCAAAAAACCCAGCAGAGCATTTCTTTTTGAGTTCTTGATTTGCCAGTTTTGGTTCGGGAGGGAATTTCCTTTAACTCTCTTTCTTTCCGTTGGCTCTTATCATTACTATTCTTTTGTTTTTGTTGGAGAGTCAGAGAGTCTTAGGCTACGGTTACACTGGAGCCGACTTTTGCTCGCCAGAGTACGGCCGAACGATTCTGGCGAATTATTCGGACGACGAGCGTGGTTACACTGGCTCCGATTTTTCCTTTCGAACGCCTTCCCTCGTGGTTAAAAGATGTCCGATATTAATACGCTTGAACTTAATTTTCTGACTGAAACGCCATTACTGAGCTATGTTTTGCTTAATAATGAATGACGTGAGTGGGTGAATGAAATATTTTTGGAGAGGGAAGATAGTGGGGAGTTTCATTCATTATTCAGCAGATTATTAGAACAACCTGATAAATTAGAATAGTATTTTAGGATGAAACCCGATACTTTTTTCTACATTTTGAACGGGATCAAGCCATTCATCGAAAAACATTCTAATTTCAGTAAATGTTTAACCCCTGAAGAAAGACTTGTAGTGACACTGAGGTATGTAAAATATAGTTTATTAATCACAATACAAATTTATAAAATATTTACAATATTACGAGACGAACACAATTTATTTTTCATTTTAGTATTCTACGAGAAATGTTTTTACTGCTTAAATTAATTCTCATTGTTTATAAATTATCTAAGAATATTACATTGTGTATCAGTATCCAAGTCACTACTTAAAGTAAAAATTATTATATTTACCTTCGTATTTCCGTCGTGTGACTTCCTTTATATATTATGGCAACGCGTTAATATTTTTATAATTTAATTTAATTAATTTAATAATTTTAAGAATATTAATTAAATAAAAGAAATGACCAGAAAACGATAAATTCAACAATAATTAGCAAAGAACAAAAAGAACTATGGCAAATACGACTTGATGGATCGGCGGAACTCTGGCGAATAAAACAAAATATGTTGGTCGGTGAAACTAGGTCGCCAGAGTTCGGTAGTGTACGGCCGAGTGGGTGGTCCTAGTATAACCACTTCAAACGGAATCGCATTGACCACGTATATTTGTTTTTATGTCCGTTGTCGCCCGTGCACGCCCGAGTCGAAAATCGGCTCCAATGTAACCGTAGCCTTACCATTATCCACCACCTATGGACCCGCCGTGTCCCGGACTGGCAACCGGCAGCCGTAAGGAGTTTCATGGCCTAAACATTCTTCTTCATATATTATCAGTTACCTTACGGCATCACGGACCACCCACCCACCCTTTTGTTAAATAATCAGAATATTATTTGTACTTGAGTCATTGTATGACGATTCTCACTGTTTTCAACTTGTTCATCATTTTTTGTTTAAAGTTCGTTGTTGACGATGGATTGTTTACAAAGTTTAAAGTGTTATTTCGGACATTTGCCATCGTTGGTGAAACAAAAAAGAAACACAATATTTCGATACCTGGAATCTGGTATCGTCTTCAGGTGAAATATACCTAAAACAAAGAAATAAACAACTTAACCTAAAATGAGTAACAAAGCCGAAAAAGGCTAAGCGGTCACATGCTGAAAAAGATATCTAAAGACATAAAACACAACAGTAGAGGTAAAATTAGTATTAAACTTAAAAGTAAATATTAAACGGGAGGGGAAGCGGATTGATGTTGCATTGGTCAGTGTCTCGGCGCCCATGACTCATATGACAGTAGCACTGCGCTGTACTAGTACTGCACAGCCATACTCAACAAACAAAATATCGCATACAAGTCTCACTCACTGGGCGTTGGTTCATGGTTGACAGGCAATAAATATAATCCTGTGATTTTTATTTAAAAAATTTCCGCCCTCATTTTCCGCCTTCTTTATTTTTTTCGTATTCAAAATTTGGCGCCCCAAATCCTTTGCGCCCCTAGGCACGTGCCTAGCGTGCCTAATCGGAAAAGCGGCCCTGATAATATTGTTCACGTAGACATTAGTAATGCATAAAACTATTAGAAATTAATGAAAATAATTGCCCATATTGAAAAATAAGAGGAAAATGTTTAGCATTATGACTTTACCACCTTCCAGCTTAATTTAATTTATAAATGTCCTATATTCTTTATTTGTATTTACTCGACTGCGACTGCACTGACGAACATACAAAATGCTGCATTACTGCCAACCACGCACCTTTAATACAACGCAAAAACAAATCTGTTTGGGTAACTTAAAAATCCCACTGTAGAATTTCACTTAATTATTTTCCCTTTCGGAGTAAAATTTTTATTTTGAACTCAATTACATATATCAAGTTGTTGTGGGTTTCATACAGATATTTTTAAATTAATGCATTATTGAAAAAATGTAAGTTGACTGTTCGATCAACATATTTGTTGTTTTAAATTTTTTAATTATTTTAAAGTCCAGGGTTCCCCTGACATTGGGGGCCTGGAGCAATGTGCCCCTTTTGCCCCTCTCTCAGCGGCCCTGCTTGTAAATATGATGATTAATTTTAAGGCTTCGGCCACCAAATTGGTACCGGCACTCAAAAATTTACTTTTGAGAAAATCAGTTAAACATTTTTTAGCAAATCGTGGCCCTAGGGGCAAGTTATGTTTTAACAGCATGGCAGTCTACCTGTCAAACACATTTAAGAAGAAGTTTAAAATATGTTTATAAGCCTAAATCTCCCACATTATTGATCCAGGCTAGGCCTAACCTAAAGTTGTGTTGAGTTTTAAAGCAGCTGGTACCGTAGTCAGCTGTTTTATCTGTTATTAGAGGTGGAACAAAGTATTCGCATGTCTCTGGTCGAAGTTATAGATACGGTACTCAAATCTAAAAGTATCTGTTTAAATATCTCGGTACTTGTTTCATCAATCAGTCAAAAACAGGCTTTTGTACTAAATATAGATCTTAAGATTTTAATCATGGTTTTAATTTAATTTAACCAACATTCCTTTTAATTACTGTTAATTAAATTGAGTTGGTTTAAGTTTTACATGAATACCGATACTTTTATTATACGTAATATTTAATTGCCAAACGATACACAACAATACATATCATGAAACACAAAATCATAGATACTCAATAGTACTATAAAATTATTACGCATTGTCTTGTAATGGCTACAGAAAGTACCCAAGTTAAAGAATATTCTTAGTATCTATTTATAACTGGTATTTGTTATTTGAAAGCATTGATATTGGTTGTATTGGTTACTGGAAAGTATGCTTTTATTCCACCTCTGTCTGTTATTGTACATAACCAGTCGCTATGGAAATGGATGTCAAAAATGGCTGCAATTCTGTATGCATATCGAGGTTTACACAATTCATGTATTTCTTGTACTAAAATTGTTTAAATACAAAGGTTGGCAACTATCTTTGCCTTTTTTTCCAAAAATTGTAGTTCACAACTCAGTAACAATGTACATACATTGAATTTGTTCCATCCTAAATTTCCCGCTTGTTAATAAATATTTTTTTGAACAGCTTGTGAAACAAACAACACAGACCTGCCTTGTTTGCGCAGCGGAGACGCAGTGCTTGACCAGTACAGCTTCACGTCAGAACATCTCTGGCGTAACATTTACGCTCTGTTAGTATTGTATTGTTCGTTCCATCTCTTGGGATTTGTATTCTTACTGGTCAAACTGAATAAACAGGGAAAGTCTACGTTCAGATAGTGTAAAATGTGTTTTATACTGTTTTAAGTTAATAGATTTTTTGTTGTGTTGTTTTGTGTTTTCTTTTACCTGAGCTCCTTTTACTGTGTTCGTTGAACTATATTGCCTTTTCAATTCAAACGCTGATAGTTTTGTTATATTTTGGCCAGTTTGTGTGGGACAGCCTCGTCTTTCATTTATTTTATTGCTTTTTAACACGTTCACTGCTAAGGACACACATGTGCGCTCAGCGGTAACATTGTATTTGGCGGTAAACTGCGCCACCTCTTACCACCCAATGCAACATAAATTAGCGGCATACAACAGTATCAAACTTTTATAATACGTCAACTAATCCAACTTTTTTAAGGTTAATCTTACCTTATCGTTCAATTGCAATTTCGGTCACGACCATCATCAGGAATTCACACTAAAACACTAAAAACATCACTCACAAACACAAACTAAACACAATAAATAAGTTTCACTCCATATGGAGGTCGTTAATTGTAATAAGACGTGCACGGTTGGCCATACTTATTATTAATACACACTATTCCGGAGGCTAAAACTCATCTTACAATGAATAAAGGTAAACGGTAGTGTAGCTGTTAGTGATTGAGGTTATGCGATATTGTGGTGTTGCTAGTAATATATTCGATAACATGAAGTGTTTATTGTTGTAATAACATCAATATTTGTGATAATGGTGAACCTGGTCCACCTCGCAAGAGAAAATGTACCGAAGTCCAATGTGTTGACCCTAATAAACTTAGGATGAGTGAATTGGACGACCTTTATGTTGATTCTGTTGAATTTTGTACACATCTGTAAAGAAAACAAAAGATAATACAAACAATAAAATGTTGGACTCACATGTGCGCCCGTAGAAGGTCAACTATTGGGATAGGAAATACGGAATTTGAGTAGCAGTGAACGTGTTAAGAAGAAATCTTATAGGGAAAGTCTCTGTTCGGATAGTGTGATGTGTTATTTGTACTGTTTTTAATTAAAATAGAGTTTTTGATGTATTTTCTTTTACCTGAGCTCCTACCTTTTACTGTGTTAGTGGTATTATACTGCCTTTTCAATTCAAACACTCATAGTTTTGTTATATTTTGGTCAGTTTGTATGGGACAGCCTCGTCTTTCATTTATTTTATCGCTTTTTAAGAAGAAATCTCACAAGGGAAACATTTTTACTGTTGTATATAATTGTTTCCAGTCTTACTTTCAACCTTATTAGCGAATTTCGATAGGAAAAATGAGCTATTGCAGTGGCCCTTATGGTAAGACCCAAGGTCGGGAGCAAATGAGCACCGATCATGGTCCCCAGAACACGTTTTATGTATATATATATATATGTGTTCGAAATCCAGGGGCCGCATTTTAAGTCCGATTTGGTTCAAATTTGGTACATATGTTGGTTGTCTACGTCGCTCGGACTAGTTCGTTAGCAAAAAAATCCAACAATCGGAAGCACGTTTTTTGACCGGAAGTAACTATTTTTTTAGATTTTTCCCACGAGAATGAATTTGTTTTTGAGTTTTTTCTACACATATTCATGTAAGATGTTATTCTGTACATTTTGTTTTTTCACGCGACCTTATAGCTCGCTTGGTTCCCTCAAAATCGATCAAAGCGTTAAATACCATAGAAGTACCCGGTTCAAAGCCATGAGGTGGATTCTACCGTGGGGTTCGCATGCGAAGCACGCAATCCATTGTGTATTGAAGATACTCCCAATATGTGGAATGGCGTGGGAACCATTTTGCAGCTATTCAGCACCGTCGTGAATCGACCTATTTCCCAAATTGTTGGTTGAAACCCTAAAACATAGGCCTATAAACTTAATTTTTGGAAATTTGCTCAACTCACGTCAGCGGTTCAGCTGCGTCGTCGAATTATTACAATTGGGTTGGTTGCTTTTAACTGACAGACCAAAACTGCATTGCCTATGATATCAGCAGTGATAACAGGCCAGGGATAAGAGCAGTGATACTACAAGTGATTGTAAATTTGTAACAGTAAATTTACAAGTTAATTCTTTTACTCAGTAATATATATTTATTCGAATATGGTCGATATTCCAGCTAAAGTAGCTGGAGAGGATGTTGGGATTGCTCTAGATTTGGATTTTTCAAGACAGATGATTGAAGTTTGCCAATGGCTGGGGAGGAGAGACGGAGGTAAAAGGCTTGTGGGAATCAAAGTTAAGTTTGTCAGGAGAGAAAATGAGGAAAAAAAGAACAAGTTCAACCTGCAACTCCAATACATATTAGCGAAAGTCTGAGTCCAGGTAGAAGAAAGCTGTTTGCTGCTGTATGTAAAATCAGGCAAGAGAAGAACTACACTTATTTCTGGACACAAATTCTCTATTTTCTTGGATTAGATGCTTCACTTTGAGATTCGTTATTTTCTTGTTAGCATTCACTGCTGAAGAAATCATAACTTGTGTTTTCAATTCGTTTCCTTCATTTTGAAAAAAATTAGCTAAAACAAGCTACTGCTTATCTACCGGTATCTTAAAAATAATAAAGCATGTTTTAAATTACTATTATCTTTCTGAAGAAATTGAAGCAACTGTTATTTCAAGTTAAACTTAGAAAATGATAAAAAATTACTAGTTTTATTTACTTGTCCCAACTTACAAAATTGAAAATGTGACTTAATAGTGTACATTTTCAAAAACATTTTGCAAAAGATTCTATTTTTCTTCAACTAGGTGTCTGAATTTTCTTCACTAGACACATTTTCTGTTCATTTAACCAGAGAGCAGAAATTGTGCAACCAATCTGAGAGAGAAAGCCATCTTTTACTTTTTTTTCTGAATGACTACCAACATTTGCAGCACAAGTAGTCAAGTTGCGACTTATGTCAAAAAATACACCGAGGACCCGTCAACAAAAGTGCCAGGATAAGGTAGACAGCCCTAACCTTACTCTGGGAACCCTTAGGGCCTTTAAAGCAATTCTCTAATTTCTGAGCATCTGGTATTCTGAGCACCTGGGACTGAGGCATCTGGTATTCCAAACAGAAGAAAGCATGAAAAGTTGCGGTTTGGCCCTGTTAATGCTGTAAAGCTTGGAAAATTGGGCTACACTGAACAGTTTCTGAGCCAAATATTAACAGCAGCCCTGTGTAATCGGCAATAGTATAAATTTAATAACTAAATTACAAACATTTTTAAACTGTAAAAAATAACTAAAATACCTTCAACTAGACAACATTAATATATTGTCAAAATATATTTACTGTAGTATATTAATATATATATAGTATGACATATAACAATGTCAGTTTCTTTTTATTTAGAAAATTACATCAGTTAGTAGCCTATACTAGCCGTTTAATTTGCTGTTTTATCCTTATGTATTATTTCTCAAAGGTGTTTTTTTTCTTTTTTTTCTTTTTTTTTTTTGCCAAGCAATGTCTAACAATTCTTCATCAAAATTAATTATTCAAGCAACATTTTAAAGCTTATGTTCCCCTCTGTTGACAAAAAATAGAAAAACAGCTTACAATTCATGTATTCATTACAAAAATTTATTTAAAAAACTTTTATATTACCATACTTTTTAATGGTTCTTAATGAAAGCTGTCATCTATTAACAATCTGTTTAACTAACATGACAGCTGTTAGTTCCATTGTTTAGATTCTATATGCAAGTATAATCTATCACACAAATAAATCAAATTAAACCAAAGTAAATAAATAAACATAATTTATTTAATTAAAACAATGTACCTATTAAATCAGGTAAAAGTTAGGCCTACACGTAACTTGCAAGATATTCGCACGGGTCAGCTAGTTGTTAATTATTAGTTCATCTTTCAGTATGACCTAAGTATAAGAGGGGTACTTGCAGGAATATATCTCAATTTTGATGTAATTTGAAGAAAAGAAAAACACAATAGTATTGTATAACTTTATTCAAATCATTAAAATCACTTCAGAACAAAGTTAGGCCTACTACATACATTAACATAGATAAAATAAAACCTAAACACAAAATCTCACAATACTGTAAATATGTTATTTATTAACCTCAAACACGTTTTCAACGACAATGTCGCCATCCTCAGTGATGCACGGGCTACAGTAACCAAACTATATACGTATTATTTTATCTAAGTTACTTTCTCACAAGTCAAGCTCATTATTTATTTATTTACTACTACATACTACATACATTCTTTGTATAATATAAAACAAAAGTTTATAAGTCAAATAATGATGTATTTAAAGAGGAAATAATACAAGTAATATATATATTAAATTGTATAAGTAGTACTCTTTAAAACCTATGCCAATTACATTTATTCTTTTGTACCATTTCTTTTTCTTTTCTTTGTTAAATGGTAATTATCTTAGTTACAGTAGATAATTCATTTGTGGATGGAATATTTTCAAAGTTAAATTCAGGTAATAATATTAAAAATAAAATCTTGATTTTCGTTTTAAAACTAGACAACTATTCTGTTCTATTTGTAAGATTGATTAACAATATGTGTTTTATTATTTAGTGAATATTAGCTTTGATTATGGACCTCAAAGAGATATTAGGCTCAATAATGAGTGAAGTTAGTATTACAACCTCAAAGGGCTCAAAGTCTAGATATCATTTTTTAAATCCCCATATTAGAATTTGTTTTATTTGAAACAATATTTGAGTCAGTACTCTTTCAACCTGCAATATTTTCAACATATTAATATAATAATTTGCTGACTACCCAATTTTAAATGGGGAAGAACTATATTACAGTATTGTAAATACAAATTTATTTGGTTATAGCCTACTTACAAGGATTTGTTCTGTCGTATTTAAAATGTTTTATCTGTTCACTTTATTTTATTTACTAACCTACATAATTTATTTTGTGTAAAATGTATCATGTATCATAATATTTAGATTAAATTTAATTAGTGGCAACTGCTCTATATTCAACATTAAAAAACGAAACTAAACCAGAGCGATGTCTAGTTCTGCCGACAGAATGCACGGCGTCACGCTATTGTTTTTTTTAGAGTTTCTTTTCTTCATTCCATGTAACCAGAGTTGAATTGCCAACATTAAATTTTACTAATTTTTAAGTATTACCAAACGATGTTTTAAAAATGTAGTTTATAGTTCTAAGCCCAATGGTAAAACATGTATTCTTAGATTGAAAATTCAAGCAAACTAAAATACTCTGTTGATACGAAATTCTATTATTTTATTAAAACGAGGTATGATTTTTTGTTGTTATGTTGGCTGCGCGTTTAATCCGCCATTATTGTGTTCTGCTTTGTAACTGTAAAATCGAATGTAATAAAACAAGTTTTGAGTTCAGTGTGGAGTGTCCGTGTGTCTTTTAAAGTTTGTATATCATAGTATTTTATAATGGAACGTAGTGTTGTGTGTAAAATAAATAAATTAAAAATGTTTAGGCTCTTTTGTATGTGAATATTTAAAGAAAGTGATGCAAAATAGTGTTAAACAACGAGTGCGCCACTAGTAATAAGGTAAGTTCACACACATTGTCAAATCTGCCACTTGTATGACAGTTGTAATAACTTTGTATGTTTATGAGTTTGAATTCTTTTAAAGTTTTTATACGATTATCGTATGCTTATTATGGTCCAATATTGACTAAAGTTAAGCTTATTCAATTGCAAGAAAGTTATATGTTATGATTTCTAGGTCAAGTAGTTAAAAAGGGGTGTAAGCTAACTTTACTGAGGAAGATCCGTTGGGGGGGGGGTGTGTTTACACGAGTTCTTCTAGTGTTGGAAACGACGTAAACAATTATTTCAAACATCTTAAAATCATCATTGTAAATTTAATAATGTAGAAGTAATTTCGACGTAGGTAGGTCTTATTTATTTCTACAAAATTATAGGCCTAATCAAGATTAATTGTTATTGTAGAATTAATTCAAAAACTATAGGAAGCCTAGGCCTAGATTTACTATTTGACCCTAGGCTGATATTTTTGCAGACAACGACGTTATTTTACATTCTACTGTTAAATTTTGAATACAGGTAAACATACTGTAACTAAATAGGCCTACTATAGGTTAGAACCTTTTAGGTTTGTTTTTTATTATTCTTGCATTATTTATGTTGCCATAGGTTAGCCTAGGGTCGAATAGTAAATTTGCGCCCTAGATTGTTTTGGTAACTACAAAAATAATCGTAGCAAAAAAACATCGGTGTAAGTTTTTACTATTCGACCCTAGCCTAATATTTTTGCACACAACGACGTTGTTTTACATTCTACTGTTAAATGTTGAATACAGGTAGCCTAAACATACTGTGACTAAATACTATAGGTTAGAACCTTTTTTTTTTATTGCATTTCTGTTGCCATAGGTTAGCCCAGGGTCGAGTAGTAAACTTGCGCCAAAAACAACACTTATGTAGGTAGTTAAAGCCTAATTCTACTCATTAGCTTTTAGAATAGGCCTATGCTAGGTTTATTATCATGTTAGGCCTAGTAATAGTTCAACTCATTTTTAATCTAGACCTATTGTAATTTCTGCATGATAGGGGCTAGCCTAAATGGATTTTGTATGTGTAGACTATTTTCTTCCATGCTTAAATGGTCATTCGTAAAATCGTAGGCTAGCCTACCTTCCAAACTTTAGTTTCTGTGATTTTCATTGCTACTAAGTAGGCCTAGGCTACATTAGGCTACACCAGTATTCTTATTGTCTGATTTTGCCAGTTGTAATAATTTAAATTATAAATTCCATACATTCAACATTTAGGTGTGTGTAGGGCCTGCTTTAAGTTTTGATATGTTTATGTTCGGTGATAAACTAGGCCTATTTGACTGTTTAAGATCGCCTGAGTTTTACTGTACCTAGGGCTATAGTGTAACAAAGTTTTGTTAAATGTTATATTTGAGGGATAGCCTAGGCCTACTATTTTCTAAAGCTAATTTACGTAATAACTAGATGTTTTAAAACAAGACTAACTTTATATGTTGTATGTGTACAAGGTACTTTCGGATTTCTTTAAAGCAAGTGGTGAAATAAATAATGATTACAAACCCCAAAGATATTCTAAACGTAAGATTGTTAATATTTTACCTAAAACAAAACTAACTGCATTCAAAATTTGTTTTCTATTTAGAGGGGCTAAATTGTTCAATATTTTACCAAAGGAGATCCAGTTGTGCAGTACATTTGTTAATTTTTCAAAATCAGTAAGAGAATGGCTGTTTAGGATAAATGATATTGAGTATATTTTAAAATAAATGTGGCTGTTATATTGTTTGTATGGAAATTACGTGTTTTGTTTAAGATGATTGTAAATAGAATTATAAGTATGTCATAGGATTGATTAAGTTTAGATTAAGTTTAGCTTTATATATTAATATTGTTTTTAGCAAGGAGGCTTATTATTATTTGTATTTTTGTTATTATTGATTACACCCTTTAGAATTAAAATTAAAATTTGTATTTAAAAATCAAAATAATTACTTTTTAAGTACTAAGTGTAAAGGGCACCTCAGAAAGATTTTATTCTTTCATTTTTTTCTTGATAACTCATTTTATTTTCTTCATTAACTCAAGTGATAAAAAAAAATAATGGTAAATCCTAAGCAGGCTTATCCTAAGGATTACCTAATTTTCCATGTGTTAAGTTATGTAGAAGAATTATAATTAGTTTGTTGTTTTGTTTTTTGTTTGCTGTAAATACAATGTTATAAAGTTATGTATGTATGTTACACATGGAAAATAAAAATATCTATCTATCTATCTATCTATCTATATCATACGTAGGTATGGCTTCTTAAACGCTTTCTAATTGAATAGCGTTTCATGGCATTTTGTTATTGTTAACGAAACAAGCAAACAGTGATTATGTCAGGGATACTAACAAAAATAAGGTGTGAAAATGCTCGCTGTATAAGCCTAAACCTACATTTCCCTTTTGAGAACATTTACCAGCCAATGAAACTATTTTATAGGAAACTTAAGAAGGTAGTGGTAAGCTACTGTACTTACACCTATAGGTACACCTAAAGGCCTACACATGTTCATTAATATATACTTTTGCACATTACAAACAGAAAAAATAGGCATAGCCTACTGCTGCCTGAGGGCTACTGGAAGGTAAATTAATGTTCAATATTTTGTTATTTTTACATTGTTTTACTTTTACAATTTGATGCATGTATTATAGGCTAATTTCAACAAGTAATATCAAATATCAGCTGTTTTTAAGTAGCCCAATGGCCCAATAGGCTAAGTTACCAGTATAGAAAATTGTTGGTTATATATGCGCACTATTGTCTGAAATGTTCTGTGAAGTTAAACTTCGGTCAATGTTTTTAGAAACTAGTAGGTGGATATAATCCATACATTTTACTTTCTCCACCCTATACCATTGAAGAAACAATACTATAAGAAGCGAAACCTAATGGGTTTTAAGCGGACGCTTGTGTGGTAGTTCAGATCGAAGTCACTCGGAGCGCCACCAGTCTTTTGCTGCTCCTTGAGACGAAACTGACATTATAGGCAGAGTTTAAATTTCGCCGCACCACCAGACCGCGAATATATCTGCCTCTTGCACTGTCTGGCACAAACGCTTTGACCTCCTTTCAACATCCCCAACGAAGAGAATAATTTAGTTTTCGTTTTGGAGGGAGCAAGCACATGTTTCAATATTTGGCGCACGTTGCAACTATATTATACAGTACTGTTGAACAATGATTTATTATTGATAATGTTTTTAATAACCAAATTATAATAAAATGTGGCATTAATTTAATACTTTTTTTAATGAATTAAAAACAATTTTAAGTACTAGTAAATGATTTTTTTGTATCTTAACGTAAAAATGTTATGTCAAATACTGTATAAAAATTATCTTAAATCTCCAATTAACATTATTTGAACATGGGTTTTTCCTGAATTTGATTTGATAATCTATTACTGTAAAATATTGTAAAGTCTTCTAAGTTTGTTTGTTGAAAAAATATCCCATACAAGGTAAATGTAAAATATGCATGCAACAGTAATTAACAAATAAACACTTTATTTCATAAAATCGGACTTAAAATTGGTAAAATATTTAACGAAATATACAAAAACTTAGGTAAAATTGCAAAACAGTTTTTGTTTTGACACCAAACATATATATTTCAGCCTTTCTCAAATAAGGTGTTAGATTGTTCATTACTGCTTTTGGGATGTTTAAAGCTTATAAAATGTATTATTTTCCAGGCAATACTTATGACAGTTTGGCGAAAAAGCTCTAAAAGATTTATTTTTATGGTCAATATTTTGAACTGGGAGAAAAAAACAGAAATAAATAAATAATAATAATCTTTATATAAACTATTTACAAGTTCGATCACGTAAGCAACAACTAAAATAATTCAAAGCAAAGTATTGTACACATAGACTACGAAATAATTATACCGAGTGTTCCATAACTAGGTGTACGAGCGCTTATTCTTCGCGTAAGGGATTGAGCTACCGTAATGTAAACAAGTAGCACGGGTTATGAGCTTCGCTGCGCTCGCAACGTAAAAACTCGCCCATCGGCCTCGGATGAGAAGATGCCCCCAATTTAAAGTCCACCACGTGGCTTTGGACCAGTTACTTTTATGTTATTTTACGTTTTGATCGATTTTGGGGAAACCAAGTTAGCTATAAGGCCGCGTAAAAACAAAATGTGCTGATTAACATCCTATATTTATGTTTTTAGAAAAAACTCTAAAAAAAAAACATTCAATCGCGTAGGAAAATCTACAAAAATCTATTTGCAATTTTACAAAAAGTAGAGGGGGCGATAGTTATGGAACATCCTGTATAACCTAACATTTTGTTACAATAAATAATCACCATGAATATACACATACATACATTGGAAAACAACATACACACAAATATAATGTTACAAAGCTCTTAAGAAACCAAGCATACACAATTTACAAACTTCAAATTTAATGATTTAATATAAATGCGCTTCTAAAACCAGGTGATCTCTTTGAACTTGAAAGTAGGCACTAAAAGAACAGGTTTTCCAAATTTTAGCTTTGTATGAAACAAGAATTATTCTACAGATGAAATTCTATGTATTTTGATAATTTTTTAAAACTAAAACTAAAAAATACTCCGGTAAAATACTCCACTCTTAGGGGCTGGATTTGCAGTTTCCACAAAAAGGAACTGGCCCTAAAGCCTTTGCTTTAAAAATTGGAATGGGGATTTGGCGTTAAACGATCAAGATAACTGTAGGGAACTTAATATATATAGGCTACTACTAAAACTAATCCAAACTCAATAAAACCCGATGATACAGAAATTAAAAGACTTAAAAATAAGAAATGGAAAAAGGAATTGTTTTAAAAACCCTCCATGACCTCAATGTTAAAAAAAAACTTGTACTTTTGTGTAGGTTTGAAATAAATAAATATATTATTTCTGGTTAGCGTTAACATTAAATATTTTATGCAGTTCAATCAAAAAGTTTACGAAAATTTGATACTAAAATAAAAACAACTGTACGAGTCCAAAAACACCTGTTGGTAGGAGCGATTTCCTAAAAGTTCAGCCTTAAGAAACATTATCTTACATTTTGTAATATAGATGAAAAAAAACGTAACACCCTTTATAATTTATGAAATTTAATATGATATATTTTATATTATATTAAAAAATATATAACTTACTGTTATTTGGACCGCAGTCATGGCACAAATGTTCAAAGCACGTGTCGGTCAATACAAATTATTAAATGATAAAGGGTGTTCAGTTTTTCTTCAATCTATACTACACATTTAGCAGCCCCATACACTGTGAACTAAATATCTCTTAATACATTAAATTATACACTTTTCAGTTTCATTAGTTTTGAGTTTGGTTTCAAATTTTCTTTGAAGTTCTGTCTTCGCTTTTGACCTACCATTAGTGCTCTATCTCTTAGATAATGGGATAACCATTTTATATTGTAGAATATTTTCATCCTAACAAATTGCTCCAAGATGAACTGACGATGGTCCTTGCACTTATTAACAAACCACTAAATGCACTGGTGGTGCTAAATGAACTTGTTAAACAAATAATTAACCAAATCAAATCATTCAATATTTTCAACCCGTTTATTAAAAAATCTAATATTATTAGATTTATGTATCTATTCAATAGATTATTATTAGTAATTAACTAGGGGAGGCTGTTAATTGTAAATACAAAAATACTAGTATACAATTTATCACAACGGTTTGAATTCCTTAAATCCTTTTTGAATTATTAATCCCTACTTGAAGTAGTAAAATGGCACAATGAGAAGGCTTAAGCTTAAAATTGAAATACAGTTGTATACAATAGCTTAAACAAGTTTTTCATTATGTTTTGTACGCACGTTAAAAATGTAACCGCAATAGATAATTACATTTAAAAATTTAGTAATTTGTCGTTTTATTGATATCAGAAATTTTTTAAATGTCACACTTAAGGTTTAATAATTAATTACTTTATAAATGTTACATTTGTGTTTAAATGTACAGGCAAATAACATAATAACTAGATCAGCTGTCCGATTATTAAAAGCACACGTGTAGTTAGACATTTTACTAATAATAAATCAGCTGTTAATTGTAAATGCAAAAATACTATACAATTTACCACAACGGTTTGAATTCCTTAATTCCTTTTTGAATTATTAATCCCAACTTGAAGTAGTAAAATGACACAATGAGAAGGTTTAAGCTTCAAAATGAAATATATGTTATGAGCGTACATTGAAAGGTTCTCTCAAACAAAGGGTGAGCTTCTAGACAAAAATAAATAACGTGGGGAATTTTTAAGATTTTATAATTTGTATTTTTTAACAAACTTAAAATGAGGAAATGATAAATTTTATATTTTTGGGAATGTTTGGGCTTCAAATTGGTACATTTGTCATGAGCCTAACTGGTGACGCCCAAACTAATGGATCTTACACAAATTTCTCCCATTTAAATAACATGGCGTAATTTTAAAATGTCAGTTGTTAAAATAAACTCAATTTATTGGATTTTTATATTTTGCTGTAACTCTGCAGTGTAAAACGAATAAAATGACACTTTTTTTACAAATTGGTAGAAAAATACCGACGTAATAGGCCGATAATGTACTTCCCCAACGATAATTCAATAATTACAAAGCAAACGCTTAAAAAACGCATTCGGTACACGTGAAGCACAAACCTAGAATAACGGTCGTTACACAATTAACATTGATAATTCAATAATTACTATAATTATACAATAATTCAAATAACAGGAAATCTATAAGAGATATAGAAGGGTACTGTAAGCGGCGTAAATGTTCTAAATTTTTAGCTCTTTCGATTGAGCTATCAACCAACCTTGTCCTTTTTTATTTTTTCAAATAAATAAAAAAAACGAAAAAATGTATAAAATTAGAATTTTTATAGCCTTTAATGTTACAAAAAAAAATCATTGCTTGATGACATTTCTAGAGATAAAAAATAAACACATTTTTTTTTAAATCTTCAAAATCGGTCCATTAGGAGAGGCTGGGCGATTGAAAATAGGTTTTCGACCAAAATCATTTAATAATATAGATTATTATTATTTGAAAATATAATTAATTATAACAAAATACTACGAGATGCTCTTCTCTTTCAGTTATTGTTTTCTCACTTTAAAATAGGATTTACAAAACTTTTATAAATTAACGAAATGATTTACAAACGCAATAAAAAACAAATACTAAAATATACTTTATTATGAAAATTAATGAATAAAAACGTGAATCCAGAATAAATAAATAGAATAGTGTGATCGGACCAATGGAGAGCATAGAAGTTGTTTACGTTTACGCATCGACAAAACTATTTGGTCTCTGTGAAGTTGACACTAGGGGCGGGCACGTAATGTACAGTCCCAATAAAGAAGGTACAGTCCGCGCGGCGATGCTGCTGGCGGTACCTGTTGGCCTCGATCCAAACTAGGCATTTTCGACTGTTGAAAAGTGTTCCCTCTGATAACATGGGGGTTTCGCTTCTTATAGTGTTGTTTCTTCAATGCCTATACTTAGTATATGGAGAAAGTATTGTTTTCGTAAAAATGTTCGAATTTTAATTTTCAGTTGAATTATCTGTTTTGGTGCTCCCAGAACCCCAAAAAATGGTTTAGTGCAATTATCTGTGTTGGTGCTCCCTGAACCCAAAAATATTTTTAGTGGATTTTTTTGTTTTGGTGCTCCCTGAACCTAAAAAAGTGTTTTTAGAGTGGTGTCTGCCTGTCAGTATGTATACACGACCAGAGAGGACACTATTGGTACGATTTTCATGAAATTTGGTATGTAGGTACTAAACCCTAATATCTCCAGGCGTTTTTTCATTTTTTGGAATTTATAATTTTTAAGGGTAATTTACCCCTAAAAACCCATAAAAAACTACAAAAATGCAAATTTCTCAAAAACGGCTCTAACGATTTTGATCAAATTTTCAGTATTTATAGTGCTTAAGATGCCAAACAAAATGACACCACCCGCTTTTATCAAAACTTCGGCGTTTTATAATTATGGGGAAATGTTTAAAAATAAACAAGTTTATGTTGTCAATCTAGCATCGCGGCGACGGCCGCACGGGGTAGCACTATGGTAGCGATCACGGCCAGTAATTCAAAGGTCGCGCGATCGAATCCCGCATAGGACAATAATTTTTTTATACGATTGACGTAGGTAGAATATTATTTTTTTGTTTTGTTCTAAAAAGTAATTAATAAAATGATTGAAAACAATATTATTTTGACTACAGTAAGTTGGGAGAAAGTTTGTGTCAGTTAACTGATACCGTTTATTTTCTTTGCCTCGGCTATATTATTTTTTTCACCATGTAGGCTAGGCTAGGCTATCTTCGTGTGGTGGGACGATTGGGAGAAATAAGTGTAGGCTATATTTTTTATAAAAATTTTCATTTTAGATAATTCACCCAAATATAGGCCCTATTTATTGTTTTTGTTGGCTTAGGCCTAGTTTTTATATATGTTTGGTACAAAATATGCTAATTGTCAGCTATATAAATTTAACCGTAGATATTGGTAAGGTACTATTATTATCAAAATTTAAGTTTTAGGCAGTAGGTCTACGGTAAAAGAAAATACGCTCTTTAGGCTATAATAAACATAAAAATAGGCCTAATAACTTAGTGAGTTGTTTTTCTATAAGTTAAGTCCTTAATAAACTTAAATGTATTTTGTTGGTCAGGTCTTAATTTGTTTTACAATTTAAATGTTTAGTGGCCTAAAGGATGTCATTAGTCTGATTTAGTGTTATGTACAGGACTTCGTTTAGGCCTATTATTATTAAGTTCAAGGCTATTTCAGTCTTGTTAGGCCGTTATAAAAATAAGTCAATAATTCTTACATAAAATAGACCTACACATTAAAAGGTCAAAGAGAAAATAAGCTTGCAGACCAACATTTACTGATGAAAGGAATAAACAGTGACAAAATAGGCTACATGAATCATGGTGTTAAATAAATACAGTTTAAACATTGAACTGAGAAATGATATGTTGTTTATGGAAGGATAGTAAATGGTGATGAAATGAGTACCAATATTATCTAAGTTTAATTTGTTTAGTCTGTTTGAGTTATTTGTTGAGTGATATTTTTGAAGGGAAGGCTGCATTTCTTGGTTTAAAACAATTTGTTTACAGTCAGACTTAAACCTGTAATGGTCTCGGAGGAGAAAATTCAGGCAAGTAGCGTATGAATCGGGCACATGCCAAAGTGGGATTCCTAGTTTTTCAGATTAAACAAAATTAAATGGTGTTTTTAACTTTTCAATCAGCATTATTGATCACCATTTTGAAAAAATAACAATGATAATAAGTGATGTTACCCTATTGACGATGCTTTAACAAATTAACTAGGCTCTATATGAGTTTCAGAACTTAGAAGGAATTAACATTTAAATAACAGTCAATTTTTTATTTTAAATTGTGTAGGCCTATGCATGTTTCGGCTTTACAAATAAATGTTCAGGATAGCTGTAGGCTAATTTAGATTTTTCGAATTAAAACTAGTACAGATGGTTTAGATTTAGTATTTTACATAAAATGAATGCTCACTTTATTGGTCATACATATTTCATCGCAAGATCCAATAAGTTATACACCGCACTTCTATCTAGGTTTTTATTTTCATAAAGGCCTAGGCCTAATGAAGTTGTACTAAATATAGGCGCTACCGATAGTATTCATTTATGTAAACATGTTTTTGTTTATTATAAACATTCTTGATGATTTCTCTACATTTATTAGGTACCGGTACTTTCATTTATTGTTATTAGGATACCGGTAGTTTAAAACCTCATCACAGGCCTGGCTTTTTGTAGGTTACATTGGTAGATCTAGATGTGTTTTAGCCTTGAAAATAGTGTATTAAATAGAATAGGCCTATATAAAATAGTTATGTATATAGGCTAGTAACTTATTTGTAAAATGGTTTCGTTCAGTAGTATGCTTGTTGTAAAATAGTTTTGATAATTGTTTAGGTCAATGGTCGTGACCATATAGAGTGGGACTTTTTATCATATTGTGAACTAGCCTAGGCATATTCACATTAAATTTAGTCCAAAAGCACGACTTTAGATATTACGACAGAAAGAAAACTACCAAAATGCAGGTTGAGTTCACACATTTTTGCTATGTGTTTGAACTCTAAAGAAAATGAATTTAACATGTCCCTGCATCAAAAAAAATTGGGTCTGCGTCTGACCAGACGGTGGAAGTTATACTTCTTTGGCCATTCGAATACTTTCCTATAATTTTTGGAAAAAAAAATCTCCCAGCCGGGGATCGAACCAGGGATTCTAGCGTGGAAGTCGAGTGCGTTAACCACTGCTCATCCACCGAGACTCTTGAGGAATCTCCTGTAGAGAAAAGGTATAAAAAGGCACTTTCCGTATTGTACTACTAACGCGTGACGCGGTTTCTCGACTGACGCCCCATCCCGATTACAACGGGCGCAAAGACGTATAACTTCAAAAGTAAATATGGTTAATAACAAACGGCAAACTTAAAAAATATAATACATGAAATGATAAAAAATCTACAAGAAAATCTTTAGGGTTTATTTAGGTTATCTTAATTAAAATGGAAAATAACAATTCTGCACTGAAACCAATAAATCGTCATTTGATAGAATCTAACAAAAGAAGGAACACGAATATTGACAAAGTTGTCAAATTGACATTATCATACGTCTTGAAACCAAATAAAGTTCCATAACCTAACTTAAACCCTCGATTATAGAACGTCCATAATCAAAGCTTAAACTCTCCAATCACAGTAGCCTATGTTTTCAATAAGCTGGTAGCAATTAGGCAGCCTACTATTTTCCAAAACAAAATTACAACACTGTTATATCTATTTAGTTCAGCAAGAAGGTTGAAAGTTGTTAATGTTAATTGGCCTATGGTTCTGTTGTTCGTTCTTTTATAGGGTAGCCTACACCCTTGTTTTCTCTTGTTAATATTTTATTTGCCGCAGTCAGAGTAGCCTATAGTTTCATTAAACTTACTGTATGTACATTTAATATTTAAAGGAAAAGTGAAGTTTTGTTTCATTTCGTTCAAATTGATGATCACGTTCATCTTCACTAGTAGCTGCTATCATAATTTTATGAAAAAAGCAACGATTTCTTTCACATAATATGGCTAAGGGTTGTGAGTAAATAATTATTAACAGTCAATTTTTGTTGTATAAGTTTACGGGGCTATATAGTTGTAGGGTAGCCCTACTGCACTAATTGAAATAGAAAAAATAGTAGGGGT
This sequence comes from Philaenus spumarius, assembly GCA_018207615.1. Lineage (NCBI taxonomy): Eukaryota > Metazoa > Arthropoda > Insecta > Hemiptera > Aphrophoridae > Philaenus > Philaenus spumarius. The sequence goes on from JAGFPH010003489.1 coordinate 103,318, forward strand.
CTAATTATAAAAAAGTTTCATCAAAATCAGATTGTAGGTCTAGTTGTTTTATGAGTGTCCCTTCCTGTATAACTGTAATGTGGTCTAAAGTGTGTAAATAGTGTGTCATTATGCTAAAAATGTACCAAGCTATTGATGATTGATTCAGAATCAGCAAGGCACATTGTCATTTTGTAAGTTAAAACAATATTCCGCAGCTGCTATTAGTCGCGATGTATGGACTTAGACACAATTGAACTGTCCTTGGTTGAACTTAACATTAAACAACAGCCATAATAACTAGTTAGCTTTTTAACAGTCTGTTTTGCTTATTACCTTAACTGTGAGGACGTAGTATTCATAATAATTAGTGTAGGTTGGACTAGTCTAGTTAAATATAGAAGTGGGCTAGTTTATGAATAGAAGGCTAAATTGGCAGAGAGGTAAATTTAACTTGTGAATGGATCTGTTTTTAAAACCTAAACCTGCTGTTGGTAGCCTACATTAAATATAGAAAGTGTAATGTTAATCTTGCTTGCATAATGTTGTGTGTTCAGAGAAACAATGGCAGCATGCAATAATAATGATAATTTTATTTCTGCACATTCAAGTTGGATACAATCTTGTAGCAATAAATAGGTCATTCTGTATTAAATCACCCAATGAAATATCCACGCACCAAAGTATTAGTTTTACCAACAAAATACCGTAGGCTACAAATCTATTTTTCATATTTTTACAAATTTAAATACATACTTCAGCTGGTAAAAATCTTTAGTATTGGTGCAGTAATCAGCTGCTCACACTTGTTGTATGTTGGCAACTTCTCAGTGGCATATTCATTAACATTCTAATTTTATTATCTCTATATAAAATAAAAATGTAAATGTGCGTTTGTTCAAAATTGATAATCTCCGAAAGTTCTTCACCGATTCCTTTGAAATTTTGACACAAACTTTCAATTGAATACAAGCATGTTTTTATATACTTTTTGAAAAACTGCAGCATCTATTGAACATAAAAACAACAAAAAATGTACTCAATATTTAACAAAAATGTAAGCGCCATTACATATATGTTTATTGACTATAATAATAACAGTAGTCAGCTGTTTCCTATAATATTTCCATTATCAGCTGATTTTAAACTTAAAACAATTATTTATATTTTTAACTTTTAAGATAGGTTTTTGTGAACAAAGCCATCTGGGGTCTTTTCTGTTATATCCCCGCATTTACAAACTATTTTCTGAAACTATTTTCTATTCTCAAACTATTTTCTATAGAATGAGGATTAATCGGGAATGTCCAAATAACTATTTAGGCCTATTAACTACTCCATAACATATAAGAAAGTTTCCAGTTTTTGTTGATATTAGATAAGGGTTATCGGAAACGCGTAACTTTACTATTCGACTCTGGCCTAATATTTTTGCAGACAACGACGTTGTTTTACATTTTACTGTTAAATGTTGAATACAGGTAAACATACTATGACTAAATAGGGCCTAGGTTAGGTAGAACCTTTTAGGTATTTTTTAAATTATTATTTTTGCATTTAAGCTTATGTTGTCATAGGTTAGCCTAGAGACGAATAGTAAAGTTGCGCATGTTTAAAAAAAATATATTATTTTTTCCCCAACAATTAATTATAGTACGTTTAAATGGTGAGTAAATATTATATTTAACATTTGTAGTTCTATCCCAATTAATCCTCATTCTGTATAAAATAGTTTGTAAATGCGGGGATATAACAGAAAAGACCCGCCATCTGTTGAAATAAAAACAACACACGCTATCTATACCAATATTACAGTATAAAGAGGTAAAATTTGTTTGTTTGTATGTAGGGGGTAATCTCTAGAACTAGGCTACTGGACCAATTGAATTTAAAAAAAAAATAAAAGCTACACTATCCCTGTGTCCATATTGATAAAAACATTTTCTATTTAAATATTTTTTAAATTTAGTCAAAACAAATTCACAGGGTCATGTTGGGCGTTAAACCCATAGCGTCTAATACCAATAAATAAGCAACATTATAAAAAATAAAAAACGATAATTGAAAAATTAAACTTATATATCATTCAAAACATACTGTGCAAAGATGTGCACAAAAACATAAATTATGTGAGTATGTTGTTGTGTATGTTAAACATAATTTTAGGTTAGGTCTAGACTGATGAATCAACACATATTATATTTCTTGAATGTATTTACATTCATTACCGTAGTAACTATGGTTAAATGCGGTTTTCTGTGAAGAATGATTAGGCCCTACCTGGTTTTGAATTTACAAAGTTTCTTGTTTTCGTAATGAGTGTTGTAAATTAATTCATTCAAGAAATTCTGATCTGAATCAGCTGTTTATAGGTTGGGAGCAAACACCCAAATGTTTGCAATTTTACGGATTAAATTGCATTTTTTTCAATTTCCTTTCTTAGTCAGCGTTTATATGACCCCTTCATATTTTTATCTTCAGTATTAGTTTTTGCTCTACTATTCTACATCCCAGTCAGTCAGAACAACTGCTTATACAGGGTGTATAAAAAAAACCTTTCAGGACTTTGGGATATGATTCCTCATACAAAAAGTAAGAAAAAAGTTCCTATAAACATAGGTCCGAAAACGCTTCGTTTTCCAGATATCCGCCATTTTGTTTTTTGTACAAAATAATTCATATATATCTAGAGAACGGTTTGACTGATTGAGTTCAAACTTGGCAAGAAGTTTAACCTGACAATGATACATCTCAAGAAAAATAAACGATTAAATCCAATCATGCGTTTCAAAATGACGGCTGTTTGAAAATTTCAAACCTAAATTACTCCAAATCCGTACATTTTAACGAAAAATGTCAAGACACCTTTTTTGTAGCCCTTTTGATTCCCTATCGGATGGGGTAACTGTCAAAACAATCGGATGAAGGATAACAGTTAAGTTATGTGTACTAAATAATTTGTTCAACCCGGCATCCTATACCAACACAGTAAAAAATACTACAATATTGTATGGACATTTGTTGTCATTACCTTTTAACTTAGCTATTATCCTTCATCCGATTGTTTTGACAGTTACACCATCCGATAGGGAATCAAAAGCGCTACAAAACATGTGTCTCGACATTTTTTGTTAAAACGTACGGTTTTGGAGTAATTTAGGTTTTAAATTTTCAAACAGCCGCCATTTTGAAACGCATGATTGGATTTAATCGTTTATTTGTCTTGATAAGGTTAAACTTCATGATAAGTTTGAACTCAATCAGTCAAACCGTTCTCTAGATATGAATTATTTTGTACAAAAAACAAAATGGCGGATATCTGGAAAACGAAGCGTTTTCGGACCTATGTTTATAGGAACTTTTTTCTTACTTTTTGTATGAGGAATCATATCCCAAAATCCTGAAAGGTTTTTTTATACACCCTGTATATAGAGAGAGATTTTTAAATTCACTTTGAATGTATTAAATTGTTTAGTGACATTTTTCTGTATTAAATTAGTAGATAGGCCTATACATTTTAATCTTTTTTGACACAAGCTATAAGAATTGTAAATACATAATGCAGCAAAAATAATAATAAATAATCTTGTCGTGTCGACTCCTGGTGAGAATGAATACAATTGGAATGTTGAACATTGTTGTTGTAGGAAGTTAAATTTAACCCCATTCCTGTATGTTTACTTCATTGTGTTTGTAAACCTGATGTAGTGTGAAACATGATCCAAAGTAACAACAACAGTTTAAAGTAATTTTAGAGTGTGTGGAAAATTAAAGCATGTTCGTTAGTACTGTAGAGGTTTTGCCTACCAAATTGCATTCACACGATGCTGGGTATGGTGTTAGCACTTCTTCATCGTTTGAATGTGATTGGTAACATGCTTTTGAGTTTTGTCCCAACTCCAACATAGGTTTAACCTTGCTATGTAGTTTTATTCACTGTTAGTAGGGGCTCTGCTTCTGGACGTTTCGCTTCGCTCGCAGTTGGAAATTCGCTAAAGGATGTCGTTAATCTTTGGCTCGTATGCACATGGGAGACCGAGCATAAATCACCTGTTTTATTTGGCAGCTGACTCAAACTCATTAAACATTATCTTTATAAGATTAACATCGGAAATTTGAAGGATTGTGTGCCGGAGCTCCTTCTCGGATGAATAGCGGCTAAACGGATGATTGGATCTTAAATCTGACGGAAAATCGTCGTTTGAAACTTAATTTTCTACAACTTTTGCATTTAACATTTTTTGCTACCTCTTACCGTTTTTTTACAAAACGCGCTCAAAGTGGAAAAATTAAAAAATCTCTCCCCGCCCAAAAGGTGCTTAAAAATGTTCACTTGTGCCAATTATTAATTACGATTACGGGAAGTGCCTCATAGTTAAATGTCAATGAATTAGTGAACCCGTCTAGCTTTATATAATTAGATGTAACGTGGTCCCTTACATACAGCCTTGTAACAAGTTGTTGTTATTGTTTATCTACAAATTGTATCACCATTAACTGGTTTCAGTAGTGTGTTTTACATTTTTGTATCTTTGTGTGATTGTATCTCGGTTTATTTAATTTATGTATATTATAATTATAACCTATGTATATACCGGTAATCTAAATATATTATTTTTAATCTTAAAAAAGATAAGAAATTTGATAAGGATTTAGTTTATCACGCACCTTTGTGTAAACAAGGTACTGGGTTCTGTAACTGTATTGTCATCCAACAAATTAATTACTTAGGGATTGCAATAGATTCTAGTTTGAACTGGACGGGTCACATATTAGTTCTAAAGTAAACTGTCCTTAGGAAATTCTATATGTATCTTAAAAGATCTTTGCCCCACCCAAACTCTTCTGATGATTTACCACTCTCTGTTAGCTTCCCGTCTGGGATATGGGTTGGTTTGTGGGAGGGGGGGGGATGCTACTACTACTACAACTTTACAACCAGTATTAGCAATAGTCTCTAGGAATACGACGCGCTATGGCAATACTGTAGCAAGATTTTCTTTTATGTATTGGTGAGAATTTGAGTAAAATAATAGTTTTAAAACATAACAAACACTAGTAGCGTAGTCGGTCAAGGCAGCTCGGTTCGAGCGGTTTCCATGATTACCTTTAATAACATTCCATCTGTATGTTAAGGTGACCTTCATACTGTAACCTGTTACCTATTGGTCTAGAGAACTTATTGCAGAATGTTTCCACGATGGAATTATTATTTCAATATGTTTTTCGGAAGCGTTGCAAGTTAAAAATAATTCTACGGCGCAGCTAAACCGCTGACGTGAGTTGAGAAAATTTAAAAAATTATGTTTATAGGCCTATGTTTTAGGGTTTCAACCAACAATTTGGGAAATAGGTCTATTCACGACGGTGCTGAATAGCTGTAAAATGGTTCGCACGCCATTCCACATATTGGGAGTATCTTCAATACATCAAGCATTGCGTGCTTCGCACGCCAATTCCCGTGTTGGGAGTATCTTCAACACACACTGCATTGCGTGCTTCGCACGCCAACCCCACGGTAGAATCCACCACATGGCTTTGAACCGGGTACTTTTACGGTATTTTACGTTTTGATCGATTTTGGGGGAACCAAGCGAGATGTAAGGCCGCGTTAAAAAACAAAATATGCAGAATAACATCCTACATTTATATTTGTAGAAAAAACTAAAAAACAGATTCATTATCGTAGGCAAAATCTCAAAGAATAGTTACTTCCGGTCAAAAAACGTGCTTCCGATTGTTGTATTTTATTGGCTAACGAACTGGTCTGAGCGACGTAGACAACCAACGTGTGTACCAAATTTGAACCGAATCGGACTAATAATGCGGCCGCTAGAGTGCGAACACATATATACATATAGGCTATAAAACGTGTTCTGGTTACCATGATCGGTGCTCATTTGCTACTCCCGACCTTGGGTCTTACCATAAGGGCCACTGCAATAGCTCATTTTTCCCATGGAAATTCGCTAATAATAATAACAGCATATGTACATACAATATTGTTTTGTTTCCCTACTGTGTTGGTTATAGGATGCCGAGTTATTACACATACTAACTATTATCCTTCGTCCGATCGTTTCGTCAGTTAAAACATGCGATAGGGAATCAAAATGGCTACAAGAACGGTGTCTAGACATTTGATTAATTTAGGTTTGAAATTTTCCAACAGCCGCCATTTTGAAACGCATGATTGGCTATAACACGTTATTAGCGAATTTCCATAGGAAAAATGAGCTATTGCAGTGGCCCTTATGGTAAGACCCAAGGTCGGGAGTAGCAAATGAGCACCGATCATGGTCCCCAGAACACGTTTTGGGGTGTCATTAAAATTCATATATATATGTATATATGTGTTCGCACTCTAGCAGCCGCATTTTAAGTCCGATTTGGTCAAAATTTGGTACACATGTTGGTTGTCTATGTGGCTCGGACTAGTTCGTTAGCCAAAACAATCCAATAACCGGAAGTACGTTTTTTGACCGGAAGTAACTATTTTTTGAGATTTTTACTACGAGAATGTATTTTTTCTAAAAATATAAATGTAGGATGTTATTCTGCACATTTTGTTTTTTACGCGACCTTATAGCTCGCTTGGTTCCCCCAAAATCGGCCAAAACGTAAAATACTATAAAAAAAGTACCCGGTTCGAAGCCAAGTGGTGCAAACTCGCGAGGCTACTAGGTGCAAACAAATTCTACTAATATATTGCGTACACACAGACAGCTGTTCAACGCCTTCGTGAGTAGACCTATTACCCAAATTGTTGGTTGAAACCCTAAAACATAGGCATATAAACTTAATTTTGGAAATTTGCTCAAGTCACGTCAGCGGTCCAGCTGCGTGGTCGAATTATTTTTCTTGAGATAGATCATTGTTAGATTTTCACAAGGGTCACGCAATAGCTCATCTTTCTTAGTACGTGAGCATGAAAGCAGTATAGGCCTAAGGCGACTGTAAATGAATTATATTTTTAATTGAAATAAACGGTACCAGGAACTGGCGCATACTTTCTCACGAATATATTTAAATTATTAAACAGATTCACTGTGACTTCATAATGGTAGGTGGGGTAAGAGAGGTGATTTATTAAAGTAGAAGATTAACTAATAAATATTATTATTATTATTATCTAGAGGGAAAACTATTCGATCGATTTCGAACAAATTTGCACCAAACGCATCAATTAGGGCTGTATAGATGCACAAGAAAGGTTTTGAAAAATTTTGAAAAGCAACCCAATTTTATGGCCAAAAAACCCCCAAAATCAGTTATTATTATTATTATTATTATTATTATTATTAGCTAAACGAGAATTTTTAGAAAGATGCGGTTTTTGGATATGGTAAAGTATACATAAAGGGCTACATATAAGCCAAATTTGATCAAAAACGTTAGAGCCGTTTTTTTATATAAAAATAACTGATTTTTTGGGTTTTTTTTTGCCAAAAGGGGGTTGTTTTTCAAAAAATTTCAAAACCTTTTTTCGTGCATCTATACAGGCCAAAATGACATGTCTGGTGCAAATTTGTTTGAAATCGGTCCAATAGTTTTCGCTCTAGCTTTGTATACATACAGACAGACATTTTGTAAAAACCACTTTTTTGGACTCAGGGCGTCCCAAAACGTATATTTCCACAAAAACTTAACATAGATTTTTTTTACGATCACTATACTTTCTCTATACTATAGTATAGTGAGAAAGTAAAAATGAGACGAGGTTTAAAGGCTATTTCTGGGCTATTATTTCGTTGCTTTGTTTTGTTTATAGTTACTGTGTGTGTAGCTGCGTCTGTTTTATTGTGTGGTAATTTTGTAGACTAGAATTCTCAACTACAATTTCTGACCTACAGTAAACCCATCCTGGAAGTGTTCCCAATCCTGTATTAAATTTAAAGCGTCGTCGTACTAACCATGGACGAAGAGGGTAACAAATTGAAAGTGATGAGAGAACTGTTGGTACGTAGACTGGAGCAGAGCGGTTGGAAAGACCAGATCCGCGTCGTGGCTAGGGATATAGCGAGGAGTCGCGGTGGAAACATAACCTCCGCGCAACTGTTTGAAGAGCTTGCACCTATTGGCAGAGAGATGATACCGGATGCCGTCAAGAGAGAGATATGTATGTTGGTTAAAGAAGGACTGATGAGGTATAAACACAATTGAATTGTTTGTTGTTTGGATGAGTACCAATAAAACGTGTTTGTGTTATTGTTGTGTCGTCATTTGTATTCCACTAGTTATATATAGGTCGACCAAGTTAACCCTTTGGCTCCCGACATCCAATTTTTCATGTTTCAAAAATCCAAACTATTAACACATAACTAGTTAACACATAAGGATAACAGTTAAGTTATGTGTACTAATTGGTTTGTACAACTCGGCATCCTATACAAACACAGTAAATACTACAATATTGTATGGACATTTGTTGTCATTACCTTTTAACTTAGCTATTATCCTTCATCCGATTGTTTTGACAGTTACACCATCCGATAGGGAATCAAAAGGGCTACAAAAAAGGTGTCTTGACATTTTTCGTTAAAATGTACGGTTTTGGAGTAATTTAGGTTTGAAATTTTCAAACAGCCGCCATTTTGAAACGCATGATTGGATTTAATCGTTTATTTTTTTTGAGGTATATCATTGACAGCTTAAACTTCATGCCAAGTTTGAACTCAATCAGTAAAACCGTTCTCTAGATATGAATTATTTTGTACAAAAAACAAAATGGCGGATATCTGGAAAACGAAGCGTTTTCGGACCTATGTTTATAGGAACTTTTTTCATTATTTTCACCAGTAGGTGAATTATTTTCGTCCTGCAATTCTTTCCGTTTCTTCCTGATACACCATGTATATCTAATTCCGTAAGCCCAAATTTGCTAATGAAATTGTGAGCGAACGGTAGGTCGTAGAAAGCTGGGAGAGGTCTCATTTTAGAGGTCTGGGCATGAAGTTTTGGGGGAAATGTTAATTTTTGTTAATTGTGTCACGAAAATTTGTTACGGAATAAAATAATTACCATTTAAATAGCTTGGGAATATGTAGGTGTAAATCAGGTGATTTTAGTGTTAAAACAGGTGATTGTATAATTATAATAATTCCCATTTAAATAGCATGGGAATATACAGGGGTGGCAAAAAGTCCCGGAACAACCCAATATCTTTTTCCAGGTTCCACTTACACAATTGTGAAACTTTGCAAATTGTTTATGGGTATAAAAAACTACTTTTTTAGAATATGGCTGATTTTTCACCTCCTTTGGGGGACGGCCCGTCAGGAGTCGGTGAAAAATCTTAAATGTAAGCATGGGTTGTTATGCATATCATTTTAAAGGTCTTGATGAGACAAACACAACGACATAATAAAAATGAAAAATGGATGATCCTGAAAAAAGTTATGGCTGTTCAAAGTTTTGATATGCTGCATGTTAATTGAGCCTTATTCTAAGTTTGAGTAAGTTGATTCAGCCCAGAGGAGATGAAAAATCAACTGTAGCATAAACAAGTAGTTCTTTATACCCGTAAACAATTTGCAGACTTGAACGTGTAATACATGGAACATGTAAAAATAAATTAATAATTATTCAGAGATCTCTCGCTTTAGAAGATAAGAATATTACAAATTCTGACGGAAAGATTTGAACAAAACACCAGGGGAAGACTGTACAAGTCATGCGGTCCGGAGCCCCAGGTCCTTCGGGGCGGGTTACCGATGTCAAATTTGTGACGAGCGACGTAAAAACCTCCGGGGCACAAGTTTTTTTGATTCATCCGTAACTTAAACGGGAACTCCAGGTGATGACGTTCCTAGTGCCGTCCTGGCTAATTTGGACAGGATATCTAGATTCCGCGACTCAAAAAACCCCCGGAAAATTTCGTATAGTTCGGGTGTTTTTGTGGCAGATAATATATGCAATTTTTTTCCATGGCTTGAAAATATATACAGTTGACGAAAGAATGTACTTTTCCATGCACAAATGCATTTTCAACCCGGTTCAAGGAAAACAATTGTGCACAAGTTTTTGAACGAGTTGACGAAGAGAATGCAAAAAACCGCAACTCAATCCGTCTTACTGCTCAAATTTCCTCGCCTTTTTCGAGATATTTCACATTACAAATTTTAAACGGCCGCCATTTAGAAAATATAAACATTTTGGTTTTTGTACATGCGTAAAAGATGGCTTGCCAAATATGCATAGAAAATTTGCGTTTAGTATATTTCCTAGATTCAAAGATACTGAGTATTTCGTGAAAAATGGTGGATAACTGGAAAACGAAGCATTTCCGAACCTATGTTTATACGAACTTTTTCCTTTATTGGCGAATTTCCGTAGGAAAAATGAGCTATTGCAGTGGCCCTTATGGTAAGACCCAAGGTCGGGAGTGGCAAATGAGCACCGATCCTGGTCAGCACAACACGTTTTGGGGTGTCATTAAAAATCATATATACAGGGTGATTCACGAAGTTATCCCCACACTTATACAGCTCATTCTACCAGTAAAAATAATGAAAAAAGTTCATATAAACATAAGTTATGTGTACTAATTGGTTTGTTCAACCCATGCATCCTATACCAACACAGTAAATACTACAATATTGTATGGACCTTTGTTGTCATTACCTTTTAACTTAGCTATTATCCTTCATCCGATTGTTTTGAAAGATTGTCCATCCGATAGGGAATCAAAAGGGCTACAAAAAAGGTGTCTTGACATTTTTCGTTAAAAAGTACGGTTTTGGAGTATTTTAGGTTTGAAATTTTCAAACAGCCGCCATTTTGAAGCGCCTAATTGGATTTAATCGTTTATTTTTCTTGAGGTATTCCATTGTCAGGTTAAACTTCATGCCAAGTTTGAACTCAATTAGTCAAACCGTTCTCTAGATATGAATTATTTTGTACAAAAAACAAAATGGCGGATATCTGGAAAACGAAGCGTTTTCGGACCTATGTTTATATGAACTTTTTTCATTATTTTTACTAGTAGAATGAGCTGTATAAGTGTGGGGATAACTTCGTGAATCACCCTGTATATGTGTTCGCACTCTAGCGGCCGCATTTTAAGGTCGATTTGGTTCAAATTTGGTACACACGTTGGTTGTTCACGTCGCTCGGACGAGTTCGTCAGCCAAAAAAATCCAACAATCGGAAGCACGTTTTTTGACCGGAAGTAACTATTTTTTGAGATTTTTCCTACGAGAATGAATCAGTTTTTGAGTTTTTTCTACAAATATAAGTGTAGGATGTTATTCTGCACATTTTGTTTCTTACGCGGCCTTATAGCTCGCTCGGTTCCCCCAAAATCGATCGAAACGTAAAATACCATAGAAGTAACCGGTTCAAAGCCATGTGGTGGATTCTACCGTAGGGTTGGCGTGCGAAGCACGCAATGCATTGTGTATTGAAGACACTCGCAATACGGGGGTTGGCGTGCGAAGCACGCAATGCTTTGTGTGTTGAAGATACGCCCAATATGCGGAATGGCGTGCGAAGCACGCAATGCTTTGTGTATTGAAGATAATACCAACATGCGGAAAGGCGTGCGAAGCACGCAATTCTTTGTGTATTGTATATACTCTCAATATGCGGAAAGGCGTGCGAACCATTTTGCAGCTATTCAGTACCGTCGTGAATAAGACCTATTACCCAAATTGTTGGTTGAAACCCTAAAACTTATTCTATAAACTTAATTTTGGAAATTTGCTCAACTCACGTCAGCGGTTCAGCTGCGTGGTCGAATTATTTTCACTAGTAGAACACGTCCTGAATGTTTCCCCGTTTAATCATGAATCACCCTGTTTAAGTAGCCCTATAGCAATACAATTTTCAGTGCAGAGCTTAATGTTATACCAATGTTAAAATGGCCAAGAGCGCGCACCTTTTCTAAAATGACCTTTGTCCGTATCCCATTTTGCTCTGCCACTGGACGCTTCGCTCGCAGTTGGAGAATTCGCTAAAGAATCTCGTTAATATTTGGCTCGTTTGTACGTAGGTTTGTAAAATTATGAAACCAGGCTTAAATATATTAACAGTAGCCTAATAATTACAAGATTAATTATAACCTCAAATAAACGCTTTAGAAACGTGAGAGGCTTTCATTACGATTTTAGTCCTAGTTCTAATATCGTCTGTCAACTAAAGTTTTGAAACCAGGTCAGAAATGACCTATATTACAAAATTGACAATTAGAATTTAGCCATCTTTGCCAAGTTTACCTTTTTTTTTTTTGACAAAATAAATTGTTAAATCAGGCCCAATTTATTCTAATTCCAACGTGCTAAAACAGTATAAATTAGCTTGTTTTTTTAACAGTAACTAGGGGAGACCCCTGCGTGCTCCGCACGCCAACCCCCCACCCCCCAACTCCCTGCTGAAACCCGTTGTGTGGTTGTGTGCCGTTGGAACCCGTTGTATAGTCAGCAAGGCTCAGGTCTACACTTTAATAAAAACCTAACCTAAAAATTTATTTAAAATTTGAAATAAACTGTCAATGAAAATATTAGAGACTACAGCTGATTACTGAATCAACAATAAACATTAATTTGAAACTCAATTAGTTTATCAGCTGTTTAAAATCAAATTACAGTATTTCCTATTTAGCCTAGTTGTAGCATAGGCTACTGATGCATTTTTAAAACTCGGAATAAAACTAAAATAAAAGTGTAAATCAAATATTTAGCTTTACAGTGACTTAGAACTGGAAATTATCTTTTAAATAAAAAAAGAATCATCAAAATCGGTTAAGTATTAACTTCAGGAAGTGAGTGAACTAAAATCAGGAATTTTTTTAAATATATAGATTAAAAACTATCCAATGAACAGCTGATTTTGGATAATACTCAATCTCGGTTCTATTCCACTCTATTTCCAACGTGCTAAAACAGTATAAATTGGCTTGTTTATAAACAGCTGTTTTGATCGCTTTATTTACTATTTCGTTGTTATTTTGTAACCAACATGGCAACCCATAAGACCTTATGTTAAAATTTGTCAACTTTTAAATTAGATTTTCTCAAAAAATTGCGTTTTTACACGAAATACAACTGTATGGGTGTACTTACAAATCAAAACTACACCTAAATACAAAATTTCTTTGAATTCGTTAGAGCCGTTTTCGAGATCCGCGCCAGATACAAAGATAGATACAAGAATTGCTCATTTAAAGTAATAGGATTTTCCAGCGATAGTGCAGATGTGAAATCTATACACCAGTGCCCACCAATCTCGACGTCTTCTTCTGTAACATTCCATCTCAATAGACGACTGTGACACCCGACGTGACGCAAGTCCATTACGAATCCGAAATTCATACCTTATAAACAATTTAAACTCGTCGAGGAATCTTTACGATTTGTTTTAAAACGGTCTCGTCAAAAAGAATGCTACCAAACTTGTCCCAAGTGTTCGTGGCAAGGTCATCGGGTAGCGAGCCTAGAGAGTTTTTATTAATATCCGACGGCGCCAATCTTAGCCTAGATCTGCACAACCGAGCGATTCCTATGCAAATGTACAAAGAATGCAGGAATGTTGTTTTAAACACCTGATCTAATAATAACATCTGCCCTCGGGAACATCGTTGCAACATCATGGAACTTGTGAAACCAACTCATCACACGAACCATTATACTATTGACTAATAAACAAGGTATACAAACAACAAGATGTTTACAAAGTGGAAACCTACTGTGACCAGAGACTAAGTTAGAACTTCAGGCAACGAATACGTTTGGGCCTTTGTTAGCGAATTTCCATAGGAAAATGAGCTATTCAGTGCCCCCTTATGTTAAGACCCAAGGTCGGGAGTAGCAAATGAGCACCGATCGTGGTCCCCAGAACACGTTTTGGAGTGTCATTAAAATTCATATATATATATATATATGTGTGTTCGCACTCTAGCGGCCGCATTTTAAGTCCGATTTGGTTCAAATTTGGTGGACATGTTGGTTGTCTACGTCGCTCAGACGAGTTCAAAAAAATCCAACAACCGGAAGAACGTTTTTTGACCGAAAGTAAATATTTTTGAAATTTTCCCTACGAGAATGATTTTTTTTAGTTTTTTCTACAAATATAAATGCAGTATGTTATTCTGCACATTTTGTTTTTTTACGCGACCTTATAGCTCGCTCGGTTCCCCCAAAATCGATCAAAACATAATATACCATAGATGTACCCGGTTCAAAGCCATATGGTGGATTCCACTGTGGGGTTGGCGTGCGAATTCAATTTCTGTCTATTGAAAACTCTCCCAATAAAGGGGTTGGCGGGCGAAGCACGCAATACACTGTGTATTGAAAATACTCCAAATACAAGAGTTGGCGTGCGAAGCACGCAATGCATTGTGTATGAAAGTACTCCCAATACGGTAGTTGGCGTGCGAAGCACACAATGCATTCTGTATTTAAAACTTTTCCAATACGGGGGTTGGCGTGCAATGCACTGTGCGTCGGCCACTTCTCATAGTGTTCAGTGTCAAGCTCACATGTGCGTCCTTAGCAGTGAACGTGTAAAAAGGGTTTAATTTAAAATCCCCGGTCCTGACCTGACCCCTCCCCCCCGCGCATACCATAATTCATCCTAAGGTTATAGTTACAAGTGTAGACGCAGCCAAAGTAGGCGACAGTGTTTGTATCAAATCTGTTTTCACACTGCAGTACCTTTACTTTATTAAAACTATGACGGAGGCTTGAAATCTAGGACGCGGAGAAAGGCAATTTGGAGGAACACTTGATTGAAGCAAGTGCGCGATGACATCACCACTTGAACCTACATGATCCTGTGTGTGCACACAGCGTGTGACGAAAGTACGTTCGTATCTGCGCGAAAATATTAAATAAATCGTGTTGATCTCGAAAATCAATCAGCGTATTTTGATAAGAGTGTCGTCACATCATAAGGGTAATCTGAGCCATTGGCGTCGTAGGAATTTTTGATTTCACAGAGGTTTAAACGGGGGACTTCACCTATTTTGATTGCGGGCGAATAAGGCACATTTTACAATATGTCGACGAACTTTAAAATTTCGTACAGAAATCCCTATTTTTTATTCCGTTTATGGATTTTACATAGTTTTAGTCAGTGCATCTTTTTGATAAACCTAGTATAAGTTGGACTTGAATTTTTGAAAAATGCCTGCTACTTATTGGTACGAGCTAAATCACGGTGTCCACCAGTCCTCAAAAGTCACGAAAGCCCAAAAAAAGTCACGAATTTGATAAGAGGTGACGAAAGGCGTGAGCCGGAGTTTGTTGGCTGAGATTCAAACAAATTCTACTAATATATTTCGTACTCGCAAGCAGCTATTCAGCGCTTTCGTGAGTAGACCAATAGTTGGTTGAAACCGTAAAACTTTGTAAATTCACTTATAGCCCAGTCGGTATAGGTTACAACTACCAGTAATTTGCAATACGGCTAATTTTTTTTATAAGTAGGCTACCTTAAAGTATGTAGATTAACATACAAAAAAGTTTACCAGTCTATCGATTTCCCAAAGTCGAAAAAAAAAATCGATTATCATTATTTTTTCTTCGATTATCCTTAATATTTCGAGCTGGGATGAAGATAGAGAAAAATAAAAAATACCACCGTGTAGGGGAGGTGTTTTTCAACAAAAAAGGTCATATGTATTTATTTCGTCCGAGCAATGGTTTGTCTGGAAAAAATTCGATAATGCAGGTATGTATTTTGCAGCAGGGGAAATCACTAAAAGGGGACATCTCATTCATGTATGAAGCGTTGGCTCATTCTAAATTGACCAAATTTTAATATATCGAATTGAAACTTGACATAGGAGTTAAAATATATATTTTAAACATTTATGCTGAGTCTCAGCTTGTTATCTTGAAAATTACCCGATCTAGAGCCACTTGACTTATTAATGGGTTTCTCGATTTTAGGAGTACCGGACCCACCAATTCATTTTAAACAGCTCCAGTTTAGAAAATTTTCAAAATATCAACCTGAAAGTTTTTTTACAAGTTAAATATATAGATTCAAACAAGATCAAGGAGTATAAACCTTTTTTATTATTTACTTTTCAAAGCACAAGTAACTTAAAAAAGTATAATTTTAGACCTTTTTAGATTGTTTATCAAAACGCTTGAGTTAATCGGCTGCAGATTAGTCAATTTTTTAAATATAGTTTTTAAAATAAGTATAGCAAAAAACAATTGTATTTTTAACTTCTGTACCAATTTTTAAATCGATATCTTCAAAAATGTCGAAAATTTAGTCGTTGAATCCAAAAGTGTTATAGTTAAAACGAGATAGGTAAAACAGAAGACTTTTTTTAAGCGCCTCGTTTTAAAAAACAACACGAAAAATATCGTTCATACTTATTAAGAATATTTATACTGGTGTACTCAACTTGTAAAACAAATTTGATGTTGATATTCCAAAAATTGACGAAACTTGAATAGATTTCATTAGTTCGTGGGTCTGGTACTCCTAAAATCGATAATCGAAATCGACTCCTAGATCGGGCCATTTCCAATATAACAAGCTGAGAATCAGTATAAATGTTTAAAATATATATTTTAACCCCTACGTCAAGTTTCAATTCGATATATTAAAATTTGGCCAATTTAGAATGAGCCAACGCTTCATATATGAATGAGATGTCCCCTTTTAGTGATTTCCCCTGCTGCAAAATACATACCTGCATTATCGATTTTTTTCCAGACAAACCATTGCTCGGACGAAATCTTATATATAAAATTCTCGTGTCAAATGTCACAATGTTCGTTCCCGTACTCCTCCGAAACGACTTGACCGATTCTCATGAAATTTTGTGAGTATATTGAGTAGGTCTGAGAATAGGCTAACATCTATTTTTCATACCCCTTAGTGATAAGGGCTACGCCCCAGTGGCCCTCAAAGTTTCAATGTTAATCTTATGGAAGTTCAATCTTAAGGAAGAAGAAGAAAGATTTCTTTTGATTTTATCATGGGCACAAAAAAACAGCTGTTCGTATGAAAAGCTTAAAACAGCTGATTTTGATCAACAACTGATTTGGATCAAAAACTGAATATAATTTTAGGTTAGGCCTACAATAGACATTTTTTTTTTTTTTCACAGCGCTCCATGCCTATTTCACGCATATACCACATTCTTAAACACTTACAATAATTAAGCTATTTTTTGCCTACACTAGAAATTACTTGAAAATTATTTATATGGCAAAACAACGTTTGCCGGGTCAGCTAGTAAATACATATATTCCTTTTTGTTGAAAAACACCTCCCCTACACGGTGGTATTTTTTATTTTTCTTTATCTTCATCCCAGCTCGAAATATTAAGGATAATCGAAAAAAAAATGATAATCTTTTTTTTTCGACTTTGGGAAATCGATAGACTGGTAAACTTTTTGTATGTTAATCTACATACTTTAATGTACTTATAAAAAAAAAAAAAAAAAATCAGCCGTATTGCAAATTACTGGAACTTTTGGTCTAAATTGACCTTTATCTACTGGCCTATTATTTCACGTCAGCGGTTCAGCTGTGTGATCGAATTATTAGCGAATTTCCATAGGAAAAATGAGCTATTGCAGTGACCCTTATGGTAAGACCCAAGGTCGGGAGTAGCAAATGAGCACCGATCATGGTCCCCAGAACACGTTTTAGGGTGACGTGTATATTATATGTGTTCGCACTCTAGCGGCCGCATTTTAAGTCCGATTTGGTTCACACGTTGGTTGTCCACGTCGCTGGGACGAGTTCGTTAGCTGAAAAAATCCAATAATCAGAAGCACGTTTTGACCGGAATTTACAAATTTTTTAGATTTTTTCTACGAGAATGAATTTGTTTTTTAGTTTTTTCTACAAATATAATAAATATAGTATGTTATTCCGCACATTTTGTTTTTTACGCGACCTTATAGCTCGCTTGGTTCCCCCAAAATCGATCAAAACGTAAAATACCATAGAAGTACCCGGTTCAAAGCCATGTGGCGGATTCTACCGTGGGGTTGGCGTGCGAAGCACACAATGCATAGTGTATTGAAGATACTCCCGATACGGGGGTTGGCGTGCGAATCACGCAATGCTTTGTGTATTGAAGATACTCTCAATATGGGGGTTGGCGTGCGAAGCACGCAATGCTTGGTGTATTGAAGATACTCTCAATATGGGGGTTGGCGTGCGAAGCACGCAATGCTTTGTGTATTGAAGACACTCTCAATATGGGGGTTGGCATGCGAAGCACGCAATGCTTTATGTATTGAAGATACTCTCAATATTAGGGTTGGCGTGCGAAGCACGCAATGCTTTGTGTATTGAAGATACTCTCAATACGGGGGTTGGCGTGCGAAGCACGCAATGCTTTGTGTATTGAAGATACTCTCAATATGGTGGTTGGCGTGCGAAGCACGCAATGCTTTGTGTATTGAAGATACTCTCAATATGGGGGTTGGCGTGCGAAGCACGCGATGCTTTGTGTATTGAAGATACTCCCAATATGCGGAATGGCGTGCGAACCATTTTCCAGCTATTCAGCACCGTTGTGAATAGACCTATTTCCCAAATTGTTGGTTGAAACCCTAAAACATAGGCCTATAAACTTAATTTTGGAAATTTGCTCAACTCCCGTCGGCGGAGTTCAGCTGCGTGGTCGAATTATTCATATTTTCTGGAATTTTATTGAATAGTTTCAAACCAGAGTTATAAACACCACGTTCTACAAATTATAATCGGTGCCCAGGATATTTTGCGGCGCTCTTTTCCTTGTATGGTATACATGGTGATGTTTTATTTTTAAAAATTTTACTATTTCTATACTAATATTATAAAGAGGTAAAATTTCTTTGTATGTATGTAGGGGGTAATCTGTGGAACTACTGAACCGATTAAAAAAATAGTGTTACTAATAAAAAGCTGCATTATCCCTGAGTAACATAGGCTAGAATTCATTTTGATAAAAACATTTTTTATTTTAATATCTTTAAATTTAGTCGGAAAAAATTCTTAGGTTAGGCCTAGACTGATGCACCAACATTTACTACCATAGCAACCAATTAAATAAAATACCAGATAAAACAGTTGTTTGCTCTAATATTTCCATTAACAGCTGATTTCAAACTTTGAAGCAATTATTTGTATGTCTAAATTTTAGGTTAGGTTTTATTACAGTGTAGACTGAGCACTGCTGGTTCTTTTAACCTTTATTATAACTTCTGTTATAAAATATACGAAATGATTTGATTTGAACATTCAACATTATTTACCATATTACCTTTGGGGTTTTTTATTAATCCTACACCTTTAGCTAGCGACAACAACATCCCTAAGTTCCACGGGAGAGAACATAACCCCACAGAAATCTTAGACAAAATTAAAATATTTACGGAAAGAAGGATGGCACTTCCATCTAACCGATAATTTGGAGATGTGCTTAGAAGGGCACAAAAAAAAAAAAACATAACATGATTATGTGTATAGAAACGTTCTATAGGTGATTAAGATGTATAGGGGGTTGGCGTGCGGAGCACGCAGGGGTCTCACCTAGTCAAGAATATTAATAGAAAGCAAGGTTGGAATTTGATTGTTTTTAATTGCAGGACTTTTCGATTGTTCCCTCGTACCTATTCAAGGCCGTAGCCAGGAAAATGTTTTGGGGGGGGGGGGGGGGTCTGGACAAGGGATTAGAATGTAAACCCTTTTAACACGTTCACTGCTAAGGACATGTGAGCTTGACACTGAACATTATGAGAAGCGGCCGACGCACAGTGCTTCGCACGCCAACCCCCGTATTAGGAGTACAGTATTTTTAATACACTATGCGTTGCGTGCTTCGCACGCCAAATCCAGTATTGGGAGTATTTTCAATACACAAAGCATTGCGTGCTTCGCACGCCAACCCCCGTATTAGGAGTATTTTCAATATACAATGCATTGCCTGCTTCGCACGCCAACCCCCGTATTCGGACTATTTTCAATATACAATGCATTGCGTGCTTCGCACGCCAAATCCGGT
>JAGFPH010003489.1:130748-142743 GCA_018207615.1 Philaenus spumarius
GGTTTCAGGGAGCACCAACACAGATAATTCCACTAAACATTTTTTTGTTCAGGGAGCACCAAAACAGATAATTCCACTAAAACTATTTTTGGTTTCAGGGAGCACCAACACAGATAATTCCACTAAACATTTTTTTGGGGTTCAGGGAGCACCAAAACAGATGATTCCACTAAAAATTCAAAATCGAAAATTTGGACGAAAACAATACTTTCTCCATATACTACGTATAGGGTGGAGAAAGTAAAAAATACTATTAAAAAGCAACGAACTTTATCTAAATGAGCCTACAGGGATGAAATTTCGTAAAGGCGGACAAAGAGTCTGTGTATATTATGTTTGGCAGCTGGAGTCTTTGTACCCTCTTTACGCTTTTACCTGGCGCTAACCTAACTAATCTGTTTAGTGGCTTCTTGGTAATGAAACTTTCGTCGAAATTGGTTTAGTCATTTTTGAGATTAGCTCGGCCGATCAAACAGACGACAGACAACAGATTTATAAATTTGTGTTTTTGTAATGTGTGGATAACCATATGAGCTTAGAAAAAAAGCTTATATTTTGAAATAACAGACAGACTTTCAAATTTTATTTTCTATGCATTGATTAATTTTCGAAGTTATTAGTGAATTCCCATAGGAAAAATGAGCAATTGCAGCGGCCCTTATGATAAGACCCATGGTCGGGCGTAGCAAATGAGCACCGATCATGGTCCCCCCGTTGTGGGGTGTCATTAAAAATCATATATATATATTTGTGTGTGTTCGCTCTCTAGCGATCGCGTTTTTGAGTCCGATTTGGTTCAAATTTGGTGCACATGTTGGTTGTCTACGTCGCTCGGACGAGTTCGTTAGCCAAAAAATCTAACAATCGGAAACATTATTTTTGACCGGAAATAACTATTTTTTGTGATTTTTCCTACGAGAATGAATTTGTTTTTGAGTTTGTTCTGCAAACATAAATGCAGGATGTTATTCTGCACATTTTGTTTTTTTACGCGACCTTATAGCTCGCTTGGTTCCCCCAAAATCGATCAAAACGTAAAATACCAACGAAGTACACCCCGTCCAAAGTCATATAGTGGATTCTACCGTGGGGTTGGCTTGCGAAGCACGCAATGCATTGTGTATTGAAGATACTCCCAGTACGGGGGTTGGCGTGCGAAGCACGCAATGCATTGTGTGTTGAAGATAATCCCAAGATGCGGAATGGCGTGCGAAGCACGCGATGCATTGTTTATTGAAGATACTCCCATACGGGGATTGGCGTACGAAGCACGCAATACATTGTGTATTGAAGATAATCCCAATATGCGGAATAGCGTGCGAAGCACGCAATGCATTGTGTGTTGAAGATAACCCCAATACGGGGGTTGGCGTGCGAAGCACGCAATGCTAGGTGTATTTAAGATACTCTTAAAATGCGGAATGGCGTGCGAAGCACGCAATGGATTGTGCATTGAAGATACTACCAATATGCGGAATGGCGTGCGAACCATTTTGCAGCTATTCAGGACCGTCGTGAATAGACCTATTTCCCAAATTGTTGGTTGTATCCCTAAAAAATAGGCCTATAAACTTAATTTTGGAAATTTGCTCAACTCACGTCAGCGGTTCAGCTGCGTGGTCGAATTATTTTATTTGTAGATTGGTCATTTCGAAGTCGCGAGTCTAATCAAAGTTGTCTTCCGCCAGTTTGTAGCTGATTGCAGTTCACAGACGAATGACTTAAGCCTCGGCTACGATACGAGCGGTGGGCGGCGGGCTGCAGTAGCAGGTGCAAGCGGCGCACGAAAATTATCTAACTGATGGCGTTTCCTTGTTAAACACGGTTGGCTGGCTACGATACAAGCGGCGGATGTGCGTTGGCTAACGCTTGCCGCTCAGGATCAAACAGTTAGATAATTTTTCGACTGCCGCCCGATGCTCATGGGTTTCTTTACTTTCAACAACTATATGACATTGGTTAAAAAGGCAAAATTAAGTATTTTTGATGCGTATACGTCCATGGCATACTAACGACCACTTATATACAAAATTTCAAGAAAATCTGAACAACAAAAAATATGCTAATTTTTTACTTTCTCCCCCTATACCATAGTATATGGAGAAAGTATTGTATTCGTCAAAATTTTCGAGTTTGAGTTTTTGGTGGAAATATCCGTTTTGGGTCCCCCTGAACCTAGAAAGTAAAAAGTGGTTTTCGGAGTGATGTCTGTGTGTGTGTGTGTGTGTGTCTGTGTGGATGTTATCAGACCTAGAGCCTAAACCAGTCGTCCGATTTTGATGAAATTTGGTATGGAGGTACTAATTCACGGTATCTCCAGGCGTTTTTTCATTTTGTGAATTTTTTATTTTTAAGGGTAATTTTCCCATAAAAACCCATAAAATAACGAAAAATCAAGTTTTCTCAAAAACGGCTCTAACGATTTTGATTAAAATTTTATGGTTTATTAGGGACCTAAAGTACTATGAACTGTAAAATTTTAATCAAAATCGTTCGAGCCGTTTTTGAGAAAAGTTGATTTTTCCTTTATTTTATGGATTTTTTATGGGAAAATTACTCTTAAAAATAAGAAATTAAGTTCCTATAATGAGGGAGAAAGTATGTGTCAGTTTCCTGATACCGTTTATGTGAGTATACTTTCGGAATTTTGTATTCGGTTCAAGAGTTTATTTATTCTTTAAACACCATGAATTATGGATTAAACAACACCATTGGATTAAAACTATCTGTTATGGGACTACTTACCATTGTTATTTTCACAGGAAGCATATATTTTAAAATTACTCCCTCCTCGGGTTACACCTGAATTTATGTTAAAGTCCAAATTTCAAGAAAATGCGACGGTAAACAAAAAAGATTCTACATTGTGCGGTTATAATTTTGGTATTTGACATTCTGTTATTTATTTTTTAAACCTCATAAAGGGTTTAAACTTTCTGTTGTGGGACTGTTTAACATTGGTTATTTTCACAGGAAGTATATATTTTTAAAATACTCTCTACCAGGGTTACACCTGAATTTCTGGACAAAAGTAAATATCACTTAAGTCTACGGTTAAAGATATAGTAGTCCTATATTGTGATTTTCTTATAAATACTGGTCTCTCACTAAGTATTTCCGTCAGCACTAGTTCCTCGAGTGACGTCATCTCGTTGACTGTGGAAATGTTGCCGCTTGTATCGTAGCCACGTCCGCCGCTCAGGCAATTTGCTAGTAACGCTCGCCGCCCACCGCCCGCCGCTCACCGCTCGTATCGTAGCCGAGGCTTTACATTAGGCAAATCTATCTACCGGTTCTTGGGTTAAACGAACACGCCGTGAGTTGTGCCCTACCTGGTTCCGACATCATTAATTATGCTTTGTAGAGAAGGGGTGAAATGTTTTGTCGGAAAGTCTCCTTTCTGTCACGGTACAGTAATATGTAGCGCTACCTGTTGTGTCTGTTGGTAATAACTCACGGGACGATGTACAGTCGGTGGACATAGGAAATAAACCACTTAAACACACTACTGAAATTGAAATAGTTTAATAAATGTTTTATTTTTGGGTGAAGAAAGTAGATATTGATACACACACCTGACCGTATAAACATGTTTTCACTTTTGTCAAACCATTTTGGCGCTCGGGATGTTTAAATGGAATGTGTTGCAGTCTACGTGCGGTAGTACATTTTTTTTTTTAAATTACATGTTCTATTTAAAATGAACATGCAAGATTTGTCACCACGAGCGCTACTTACCGTATTCCATTATACAATGTTTAAACAGCTGACTACTGTTTCTAGTAACATTAACAAATTGAACAATAACAAGCCTTTCATGTTGTTAGTTTATTAGCCTATAGACTATTGTAAAAGTGTAAACGTACTTATAATGGCTGATTCAAATGTTAATATTCCTGAATCAATATTGAAAATAGCACCTGACTTTCAAACGGATACCAAAAACGTGTTTAACGGTTTTTGTCATTCTGAAAACGTCCAGGTTTTACAAAAGAAACTTCCAAATTAGGGGATTAACATATCGAATAACCAAAACTGTACCATCAAGATTTCTTTCAATTTGTAAAATTACCTACCTGCTCTTAACCTAATAAATATTTGATTGTTTGAACAAGTTACTTTTGTTTGTGCTTGATAGCTGGAAACAGTTCAAATATATCAACAAATAACAAGTTAAGAGTGTAGGACCAAGTTCATTTTTATCCATCCTGTATATTTTATAAAAGGTGGTATGATGAAAAGTACTGCCCATAACTCGTCCGAAAGTGCTATACCGGTGCTTGATCGACCACAATACCGATACAGGACAACATTTAGTTACATTTTCAAAAACTACTACATTATAGCAAATACTTAACACTATTGTAATGTTCTGGTATTATTAACACACTTGAAAAATATTTGTGTCTCCAATGACACATAAATATTCTGAATTAGCTGACACTTAATTGTTATATTTAACCTCAATAACCTACTTATTCCTAGTATTAACTCAAATAAAATAACCTGCTTTGATGTTATAATAAATAAACGGTACCAGGAACTGGCACATACTTTCTCACATACATATTTAAATTATTGAACAGATTCACTGTGACTTGTAGGGTGGGGTAGGAGAGGTGATTTTTTATTAAAGTAGAAGATTAACTAATATTATTATTATTATTTAGAGAGAAAACTATTCGGTCGATTTCGAACAAATTTGCATCACACACGTCAATTAGGCCTTTATAGATGCACGAAAAAAGGTTTTGACATTTTTTTTAAAACAACCCCCCTTTATGACCAAAAACCCCCAAAAATCAGTTATTATTGTTATTAGCTAAACGAGAATTTTTAGAAAGATGCGGTTTTTTGCATATGAAAGGGTACATTAAAGGCTACAAATAAGCCAAATTTTATCAAAATCGTTAGAGCCGTTTTTTTATAAAAAAATAATAACTGATTTTTTGGGTTTTTTTTCAAAAAGGGGTTTGTTTTTCAAAAAATTTCAGACCCGTTTTTCGTGCATCTATACAGGCCTACTTGACATGTCTGGTGCAAATTTGTTGGAAATCGATTGAATAGTTTTCGCTCTAGCTTTGTATACATACAGACAGACATTTTGTACAAACCACTTTTTTGGACTCAGGGCGTCACAAAACGGATATTTCCACAAAAATCTCGACATCGATTTTTTTTGCGATCACTATATTTTCTCTGTACTATAGTATAGTGAGAAAGTAATACAATTTTCCAGAACTTTGATTGTCCATTACGTTGAAACGAAGCAATATTTTCAGATGCTGAACTGTGTAGTTTGCGCCATTATGTTTCTCTTTTAACAAGCTTTACAATGGTGTATTGCATGACCTATTTTTATATTTGACATTGATCCTCCCCAAGCTCACAAAAATCATAGAGGGTCAGATTTGTCCGACATTTTGTCCTACAAGATATATACAAATTTTTGTTAACTTATTTTCCGTAACGAAAATAATAATTCGACCACGCAGCTGAACCGCTGACGTGAGTTGAGCAAATTTCCAAAATTAAATTTATAGGCCTATGTTTTTAGGGTTTCAACCAACAATTTGGGAAATGATCTATTCACGACGGTGCTGAATAGCTGCAAAATGCTTCGCACGCCATTCCGCATATTGGAAGTATTTTCAATAGTCTACACAGAGCATTGCGAGCTTCGCACGCCATTTCGTATATTGAGAGTATCTCCAATACACAATGACTTGCGTGCTTCGCACGCCAACCCCACAGTAAAATGCACCACATGGCTTTGAACCGGGTACTTTTATGGTATTTTACATTTTGATCGATTTTGGGGGAACCAAGCGAGCTATAAGGTCGCGTAAAAAAACAAAATGTGCAGAATAACATCGTACATTTATATTTGTAGAAAAAACTCAAAAACAAATTCACTCTCGTAGGAAAAATCTCAAAAAATTGTTACTTCCGGTCAAAAAACGTGCTTCCGGTTGTTGGATTTTTTTTGGCTAACGAACTCGTCCGAGCGACGTAGACAACCAACATGTGTACCAAATTTGAACCAAATCGAACTTAAAATGCGGCCGCTAGAGTGCGAACACATACATATATATGATTTTTAATGACACCCCAAATCGAGTTCTGGGGACCATGATCGGTGCTCATTTGCTACTCCCGACCTTAGGTCTTACTATAAGGGCCACTGCATAGCTCATTTTTCCTATGGAAATTCGCTAATAAAGGGGTTAAATAGACTTCGTGAGCACCCTGTATGTATATTAAACAATTTTAATTACACCCTAAATCGTGTTCTGGGAAGCATGATCGATGCTCATTGGTCGCACCACAAGAGTCACTTCAATAGCTCACATTTCCTACGGAAATTCGTTAAAACACGTTTTTATGGTAAAGTTTAGTGTTGGGATGACCTCATAATTACCGACAACATGTACAGGTTACGTTTCAAGTTAATTACGGGTAATTAAAGACTACAGTCAGGATAAAATGACACCTACTTACAGTAGTGACGTCATTTAGAAACTTAGGTGTGAAGTTCATGACCCGGTGTGACATAGTAGTTGCCCGACCCTGACTATGCACCGGTTTGCATGGACTGTGTATCAAACAGTATAACAAGCCTACACGCTGGTATGGTTAATCCATTCAACTATAGCACAAAACCCTTAAACTGTAATTACTGTAAACTCCTATAAAAGCGAGTTTAACAAAATAGTACCGGTATAGCGCAAGCGCAGTGTAGTATATAATAACTAGTAGTTTTGTGAACAGTAGACCTCGCTCGATGAAATAACAAATGTGGTTTGGAGCTTAGGTTAAAAATAGTGTGCCAGTAAGGAAGTAAGCAGAAGGTTTAGCCAATGAAACATTAGTTTACAATTCCCGTGATTCCGGAGTTTCTAGTTCTCGGTTTTTTCTTTTCTTGACCTATAACTGCTAAAGATTTTTTTTAGGGTGCATTGTGTTTTATTTAGGTTAATAATGCGTAAGGTAGCTAAAAATGTCGCGTTATTGAGGGAAAACATAGAATTAAATATTTACATACTTAAATAACTAAAACTTAACAATGCATTTACAGTTCCATATCATATCCCAATATTAGAAATAATGAAAACAAACGATGTTAAAACGTCAACCCATGTACCAACACTTCCCACGGTGTCCAACGGTCATTTCTTGTATGTCCTTTATCGCCGCGAGGTTTCATTTGTTTCATCTCATTTTGTAGTTTCAGTAAAGCTAAGTCAAATACTTTTATGGAATAATAATTTACAAGTATACAGTTCAATTCTTTGATTTAGCCTATTCTCTACACTTTCTTATCGTAATATGTCATTTTTGGGCAAAATATATAGTATTCCTAAATTACTGTTCAAAATAGGCCTAGTTTTGTTAGCAGTCTTGTAGTACGGACATAAAAACTGGTGTTTTCAAAATAAGAAATTTGAAATTGATAAATATTTTTATACAGTTCTATTTAGAACTAAATTACGAAACTTTTTTATATTTATGAAAAAAATTGCAAAAAATTTTTACTACTCTTTATGTAGGCTTAAAGTTGAACTTTTTCCTTTCGTTACTGAACATGCCTGTTTCTTGAGCTAATAACTTTGTTAATTTTACTTCAATCATTTTTTTTTACTGCCATATATGAATTCTTTGAACTTTTATCTACAAACAGCTATGGAACACTTTTGAATTGGTTCAGAATAAACGTATAAAAACATGGTTAAAATACAAAAACTTGGACGATTTTTAACAAATTTGAAGTTTACGGCCATTTTGTGAACTTATCGTTAGAGATACGGAAAAAAATCAAGAATACAGTTTTGTTTAAAATCAAATTTGCTATATTAGTTTTTAAATTCGACTTACGGTTAAGCCACAAACTGGCTTTGGAAAAATGCTTACACTGAGAGAAACGGTGCGGCCGCCATTTTTATTTTATTTAAGGGGTTAAAAATGAAAAATGGAAAAAGCCGTATATATACATCGCTTGGCCTAGGAATAAGAAACAGTCATGCAAAAAACCATCAAAATCGGTCAAGGCGTTTGGCCGTAATCGTGAAACAGACAGACAGACACACAGACGAAATACCGACCGGTCGAGCTAAAATGGAGACCTCGCTTCGCTCGGTCAATTAAAACGTCAATGTTTGTCCGTGTAAACGATCTCAGGAACGAGAAATCCAAGAAGTTTCCGGACTGATATATACGCTAGGAACACTTATAGACGCAAAATCATGCGCCTTACTTTCATAGTAAAGCTTTGTTGACACGGTAAAGCTTTCTAATTATTCATTATAAGTCCTACTTCTTGATCACAATAATTTAATAAATGATTTTATTTTTATTTTACCTTGCGTTTTGTGATCTGGCGTCCTTTGTTAACGTGAGCTTACTATTGCAACATAATGTCGGTTGTAATCTCCAGCACCACTTCTCACAACGTTACAACAATTAATAAGTTAGTTTCAATACTGCATAACTTATTAACCTAAGCGCAAGTAACTCTTCCCATAACACGCCCATCCATCGACAACCCCACGTAGCACGCTACGCTTGCATAATTAAGAAGTCGACCTACGCCACCCTTGTTGTTTATTACTTGGAGCTTTGTTTGTGTATTAATTAAAATTTGTGTTTGCAGGGGTGGACAATGGCGGAGGACACCCCGAACCGGAACCCCAGGCTGCAACCCTTGGCCGATGCTAATAAGGTAAGAGAAATTGTTATTCTAATCGAGGGAAATTATTACTGTACCAATAACTTAAAACAAATCTAGTGTTCTTCCTCTGATTGCTCTTTATGCTGGATATAGAAGGTGAACGTGCATTCCTTATGCACGCATTGGTATCCCTTAAGGTTGTATTATTTTATATGGCGTGCGAACCACATATTGGAATCCCTGAAGGTTATATCATTATGTTAGGCGTGCGAAGCACGCTTTGGTATTTCTTACAATGATATTAGTTTAGTTGGCATGCGATGCACGCATTGGTATCCCTTTACCCTGGAACCGGCATGACAAAACATTTGTAACGCGTGATTGAATATTTGAATCTCAAAAAATCTTTCAATCTCAAAAAGACAAACATTGGAAAGGTAATGCTTCAAACTTTAATTTTTGTATTTAACATTTCTTTTTAAAAGTATATTTACATATGTAATCGTTTTTAAATTTTAGTTTTCTGTAAACGTTTTGCCGCGCGTGTAATACAAAGCAATTATGCTCTATTTTGTCAATTCTCTAAAGCTGAAGAGCGCTCGACCTGGATATTTTGGCAATAATGTAGAGATACCTTTGGATTCGTTAAGATTTTTGATTTGATGTTGATATTCCAAAAATTGACGAAACTGGAATAGATTGAAATTAGTTCGTGGGTCCGGTACTCCTAAAATCGATAATCGAAATCGACTCCTAGATCGGGTCATGTTCAAGATAACAAGCTGAGACTCAGCATAAATGTTTAAAATATATATTTTAACTCCTACGTCAAGTTTCAATTCGATATATTAAAATTCGGCCAATTTAGAATGAGCCAACGCTTCATATATGAATAAGATGTCCCCTTTTAGTGATTTCCCCTGCTGCAAAATACATACCTGCATTATCGAATTTTTTCCAGACAAACCATTGCTCGGACGAAATAAATACATATGTCCATTTTTGTTGAAAAATACCTCCCCTACACGGTGGTATGTTTTATTTTTCTCTATCTCTATCCCAGCTCGAAATATTAAGGATAATCGAAAACAAAATGATAATCGATATTTTTTTCGACTTTGGGAAATCGATAGACTGGTAAACCTTTTTTTATGTTAATCTACATACTTTAATGTACTTATAAAAAAAATCAGCCGTATTGTAAATTACTGGAACTTTTGGTCTAAATTTACCCCTACCGACTGGCCTATGAGTTCACAAAACACTGCTGTTTTAACGGTCATTTTTTGAATTTCCTTTGTCTGCACGAGATTTCATTTGTTTCATCTCATTTTGTGATTCAAGTAAAGCTAACTTAAATTCTTTTATGAAATAACAATTTACACGTACACGGTTCAATTCTTTGATTTATTCTTTTCACTTTGTTATAATAATATTTTATTTTTGGATAAAGCAAATATTTCTAAATTACGTTTCAAACCAGGCCTAGTTTTGTTAGCACCCTTGTAGTTGGAACATAAAAACTGGTGTTTTCAAAATAATAAATTTGAAATTGATAAATATTTTTATACAGTTCTATTTAGAACTAAATTACGAAACTTTTTTACATTTATGGAAAAAATTACAAAAAATGTTTACTACTTTTTATGTAGATCTAAAGATGAACTTTTATTTTTCGTAACCGAACATTTTTTTGTTTCTTGAGCTAATAACTTTGTAAATTTTACATCTATCATTTTTTTTACTGGCATATTTAAATTATTTGAACCTTTCTCTAAAAAAAAGCTACGAAACACTCTTGGATTGGGGTTTATTTACTATTTTTGGCGAATTTTTGAAAAAAATGCTTGCACGCGCCAAAAAATCCATTTTTGTTAAAGCCGCCGGTTCTAGGGTTAAGGTGATATTATTTTGGTATATTCAGGGGTTTCCTAAACTAAACTGCATTACTACCGCTTCGACTCATTTAAGTCTATCGTAGTAACATTCCACTCGTTCTCACTAGAACACTCTTTTCAACGAACTGTTTATATCATTGACCTGCGAGCATTTTATAACTCTTCAATAAAACTTTTTTAAAGAATGTATCCACTTGAACCAAATTGACACTTTCCATATTATGGAATCAGTGTCACAGTGCAGCCAACTTTCCTACAGAAATAGAAAGTGCTCTCTATGTTCAACCGCTTTAACTTTCCAGTATTCCGCTTCGTCCAGTCATCCGAGTAGATCCGTTGGGACACAACTTTGATGCGCGACCTTTCCCACAAAAACTTCCCACCGGTCAGCCGTTTAAACAAAATTACTAGTAGTTCTGTGTACAGTAGACCTAGCTCCTTGAAATGTTGTTTCGAGCTTAGGTTAACAATAGTGTGCCAGTAAGGAAGTAAGCAGAAGGTTTAGCCAGTGATACATTATTTTGCAATTCCCGCGATTCCGGGGTTTCTAGTTCTCGTTTTTTTTTTGCTTGACCTTTAACTGCTAACGATTTTCTTTTAGGGGGCATTGTGTTTTATGTAGGTTAATAATGCGAAAGGTAGCTGCAAATATCGCGTTTTTGAGGGAAAACATGGAATTAAATATTTACATACTTAAATAAGATATGTAACACATATATATTATATTATAATATTATTATTAAAACTATTCGATTGATTTCGAACAAATTTGCACCAAACATGTCAATTAGGTCAATAGATGCACGAAAAAAGGTTTTAAAAATTTTTGAAAAACAACCCCGTTTTTGGCCCAAAACCCCCAAAAATCTGTTATTGTTATTATTATCTAAGAATTTTTAGATTTGCATACGGTAGGGTACGTTAAGGGCTACAAATAAGCCAAATTTGATCAAAATCGTTAGAGCCGTTTTTGAGAAATTTTGATTTTTATCGTTTTTTGGCCATTTTTGGTTGGTAAAACACATTAAAAATCAAAAATTTTAAAAAATGAAAAAAATGCCTGGAGATTTTCCAGAACTACACCTACATACCAAGAATTTCATCAGAATCGGACCGTTGGTATGGTCACCAGCTCTGTACACATCCTAACAGACACATGGACAGACATCACAAAAAAAAAACACATTTTTGGCTTCAGGAAGCACCAAAACAAATAATTCCACTAAAAATAATTTCGGTTTCAGGGAGCACAAAAACATAAAAGTCCACTAAACATTTTTAGGGGGTTCAGGGAGCACCAACACAGATAATTCCACTAAACAATTTTTGGGGTTCAGGGAGCACCAACACAGATAATTCCACTAAACAATTGTTTGGGGTTCAGGGAGCACCAAAAGAAATAATTCCACTAAAAGTATTTTTGGTTTCA
>JAGFPH010003490.1:6247-25835 GCA_018207615.1 Philaenus spumarius
ATGTTTAATTTAGTCAATTTAGTTTTAGCTTAGTCAATTTAGGTTTATGTTGTAATTTAGTAAGTTTATCATGAATGTAGTCAATTTAGATTCAGTTATTCAATTACAGTATAGCTCAGTCAAT
This sequence comes from Philaenus spumarius, assembly GCA_018207615.1. Classification (NCBI taxonomy): domain Eukaryota; kingdom Metazoa; phylum Arthropoda; class Insecta; order Hemiptera; family Aphrophoridae; genus Philaenus; species Philaenus spumarius. Next base: position 6,372 of record JAGFPH010003490.1, read on the forward strand.
TTAAATTTAGTTTAGTCATTTTAAGTATAATTTAGTAAATTTATGTTTAGTTTAGTCAATTTATGTTTGGTTAAGAAAATTTAGGTTTAGTTCAGTCAATTTATGTTTTATTTAGTCAATTTAGGTTTGATATAGTCAAATTAATTTTAGTTTAGTCAGTTTATTTTTGGTTTTTTTAATCATTTTAGGTTAATTTTGTCAGTTTATGTTTAATTTACTAAATTTAGTTTTATTTTTAGTCAATTTAGATTTAATTTAGCCAATTTAGATTTAATTTAGTCAATTTATGTTGAATATTCAGCTTTAATTCAGTCAGTTTATGATGAATATAGTCAATTTGGGTTTAACTTAGTCAATTTAGATTTAGTTATTCAATTAAGGTATATTTAGTAAATTTAAATTTAGTTTAGACATTTTCAGTTTAATTTACTTTGCTTTCATTAGAAGGTAAACATGATTCTGGTCGGGCTCTTGTTCGAGATAATGTTCTCCGGGGAACACAGATTTTAGAATGGAGTTTCTTACTTAATTTATGTTTACTTAAGTCAATTTATGATTGATTTAGTCAATTTAGGTTTGATATAGTCAAATTTATTTTAGTTTAGTCAGTTTAGGTTTGGTTTTGTTAAATCAATTTAGGTTTAATTTAGTAAATTTTGGTTAAATTTTTCTAGTTAGGTTTAATTTATTTTAATTTAGTCAATTTAATTTTTATTTAGTCATTTATATGTAAGTAAATATTGAGCGTGACTTGTGAGGAAATATATTAATAGAATAAAACTTGAACTCAGAACCTCATAACTAATACGTTTATTAAATGCGTTTCAACGACAAGTTATAGTTTCATTATTGATTATTAATCAGTTATTTAGTTATAGTTTGATTGTTGTAGCTCGCACATCACTTTGTCGTTGAAATTAGTTTGAGATAGTAAACGAACTAGTTGTGAGATTCTGTATTCAAGTTTTATTCTATCAATTTATGTTTAGATTAGTCAATTTAAGTTATTATTTAATCAATTAATATTTGGTCAATACCCTTTTTAAGTCAGTATTCTTTAAACCATTGCCCTTTTAGAATTGAAATTGTATCAGAAGCATATTAATCACCCGAACAAAAAATAATAAATAAATAATAGTAGATATAAAATGGATCCCTGTGGTCTCTGTAATTTACCTCAATTGGATTTCAAATATCATTGACGAGAAATCAAACTATAAATCTATAATCAAAGTTTGTCACATATGGGACTAAAAGTACGTATAAAATATCACAAGAATGAAATCGAGTTTAAAAGCCATAGAAAAGAGCAAACTGGCGAAACATTAGGTGTCCTAATTATAACGCCAGTCGGGTTGACTATTTTGAGTTATTTTACCGATTAGTTTCTCGTATCAGGATAAAAAAAAGAAGAGAACAACAATACGGTCAAAACCCGTTTACGTACATTAAATTCGCTTTAAATGTAAATTTCTCAATTATAAATGTAATGTAAAAACTGTTTAGTATGAAGGCAAAATGATTCATAATACGTTTTAATATGTTGTCCCATCTTTAGGAGTGGGTTTCAGTACCTAGAGATGAAACAACACATACATTTATTTTGTAGAACCCGATAGATCGTATTATCATAGAAAACGATGCAATTTCAAACGTATCTGAACTGTAAATTTAATAAAATTGTATTGTTTATTAACACTCTAATTGCGTAAAAATTTTAATAAATTAAATTCTAAACGATAAGAGATGAGAAGTTAAGTAATAGACTGCATCAATTATGTTTAAATGTTATTTAAATGAAGTTAGATATGAAAAGTATGCACATCGAAAGACAGACTGCCTTTCACAAGTGCAAAAACACCGTTAGTTTTTGCGTTCATTGAATAGACCTTATTATTTTAATCTCTTACTCCGTGAAATAACTGAAAGTTCTTATAATCTCTTACTGCGAGAAATAAAAAGTCCATTTTCAAAACTGAAAGGAGAACCATCCGTCATGAACACAGTAACAAATACTAGGAGTAATATTTGCACACTTATTGTACTTTATGTTCGCCGTCTGCCTTCTAGTCTCCCGATAGTTTGCGTCCCTTCGTATGTTAACCATACATCTACGTATAACCAAATAATGTGCAATGTGTGTTGGATTAAGAAATGTTTGCACATAAAGGATATATAATAAAATTTACAAACGCTGAACTATTGGGATGTTTCGAATAATTAATATAAAATTTATTGTAATTTGAATAAAAGGTATTGTATTACAATATGTCATATTAGTGCTATTGGTTGGTTTCAGAATAGTAGTCGAATACGAAATATATCAATATATTAAAATAATTCATAAATATTATTTGAGAATTTCCATACCAAAGATGAACTATTGCAATGGCTTTTATGATGAGACCTTTAGTCAATAAGCACCAGTAATGGTCCCTAGAACACGTTTTGGGGTCTCATTAAAAATGTTATATATGTTGGCCCGAGTGACTCGGATGAGTTCGTTAGCCAAAAAATCCAACAATCGGAAGCATTTTTTTTACCAGAAGTACATTTCTTTGAAATTTATCGTACTAGAATGAACTTTTTGGAGATTTTATCTAAAAAAGTAAATATAGGAGATTATTTTGTAATAACATGCAAGGTCGAGGTGAAAAATTGCAGAGCGAATTCCATAATCCGAGGCAGCAAGGGCGAGGTGCATCCTTCCGGTGCGAAAGGATACAAGCAACCCGTGATCCGAGTCTAGAGGCTGAGGTACAAATAAGTTCTACTAATAGATTTCGCATACGCTGGCAGAGCCTTCGTCAGTAGCCCAATTTCCCAAATAGTTGATTGAAACCCTAAAAACATAAGCTTAATTTTGTAAATTCTCTCAACTCTCGTCAGCCTTTCAGCTTCGCGAACGAATTATTGTAATTGGATCTATTGAATACAAAAACTGAGTTGTTAGTGTGATCGTAATTAGAAAAAAGTTTGACCAATATAAATTCTATTCAGAATCTTTTGTTAGTAGTAAAAATAAATTTAATCGGTTTCTTCTTTATAAAAATAAATGATTATTTAAAAAATAAATGATGTTGTTTTATGGTTTATAAACAATAATTTTTCTACGTACTATTATTTTATATATTGTTTTTTCTTTAATTTTCATTAAAACCATACACTTTCATATTCTGATGGCATACTAAATCAAAATGAAACATAGCTGAATAATGAGCACATATGATGTGGATTTAATTCAATTTTTACTATGGCACTAAACAGTTTAAAAATCTTATATATATATGATTTTAAAAACAGATGCTGAAAGAGTTCAATTGTGTGCTTTTATGTATTTCCATCTTTGTGGCTGTTTGACCTATATGTATTTTCCTAGCATAAGAACCAATTGAACAACAATACTGAACATAAACTGTCAAAAATAATAAATTATTGTATTTAATTTAATTTATCAAGTGTAAGTTACTCATATAAATATTAAATTAGACACCATGATTGTTGAGTAACAATGAAATTATGGGTTGTTTTAAGCAAAAAAGCAAAAACATTTTTTTAATTAAATTCTAAATAATATAAATGAGAACGTAGCATTAGTAATTTCTACGTTTTTGCGTTTTTTAATATATATTATTAGAAGTTAGTGAGGCCTAAAATTACACAAGTAGGAAAACATACATCTGATACAATTTTAAAACTTTGTAGAAACCAATACTACCATTATTAAAAATTTGTTTTAGTATGTTGATCAAGAGAGAAGAATTTTAATGACTTGTTGCTTCTATTTATCGTTACTATGTATTGTTTGGATTAATTTTCGTGCCAGGAAATCTTGTAAAAAGTTGTGTATATCACTATTTTCAGTTACCACTTTTTTTAATATTTTCTAATTTGATGAATAATAATGAATTTGATTGAAACAAAACAGCTTCAGATTTCCTCGCGTAAAATGTTTCGTAAATGTTTTTGAATTATTTCCTAACTTGATAATTATTAATTTTCTTTAAAAAAATAATACCAAAATTTTTTAAAGTATTGTTTTTCTGTAGACCAATAAATTGACAATAATTGTTTTTAAACTACTTTTTTCCATCTTAGTTTTAATGTTTTGTTAAAATAATTCATAACACCAAAATTGTTTAATGGGCTCTATTTATTTTAAATAAGTCATGAGTCGAAAACAATTATTCTACGGAATATTTGTTGCTTTTCTAACGAGATTATTTATTTTTTGAGTGAAAGTTATGTTAGAAGAATTGCCTGAGTTTAAATTATATTAATAAATAAATAGTTTAAATAATATATACAGCATATAATAATACCACAATTTTGTAAAGGGTTTTATTTATTTTGAAATTAGTCGCCAACCATTTGTTTTCTATCAAGATTAGTTTCTTCAATAATGTAGCCTATGTGTAGCCATGTCCGATTGCTATTAATATAGGCTATCATATATATATATGTGATTGCTAAGACAAGTATCTAATTAATATATTATAGCCTATTAGTTTATTGTTTTTTTTTGCGGAAGATATGTTAGAAGATAGGTTTAAATTAAATTTATTTTAATTGTTAGTTTAGTATGAATTTGATTATTTATTATCTTGACTGATTTATGTTCAAAGGATCATAGAAGAATCTCTTGGTTTAAATTTTTATTTATTTTTATTATTTGTTTTTTATATAATGTGTTATTGTTTAGTAAATAATAATGAATGCAATTAAAAATCGTTTCAAAAGGAGAACGCTGTTTATTGGAAATTATTAAATTGTTTTAATCATTTTAAATTGCCTTTGCAAATTTCTACGCTATTACTTAAATTCCGAACTGTTTCCTAACTTTAAATACATATTGTTAAATTTTATTAAATACCACAGGCGTACATAAACTCTGACTATAGATAAACGAATAAAAGTAATCCCAATGAATATAATACCTGACTTAAGTCTTGTTAAATCCGTTCTACTACACTCTCACTCGTTATATATAACTCGTACGAGTCGGGTTGCCATGGTAACATGGAGATGTGTATCGCGATGAAGCCAAGTTAGAACTGAGCTCTGTGGAACTTAACTTTACGCCGTCTCTCCCACTCGATTCGAAGCACACTCAGTGCATTCAATCGTTGACTTTACTAAAATTACACACAAATCACAATATTATGTTTAATAAACAAAAGCCACATTTATATCAATAGAATTTATAAACACATATTTAAGGCACAGACGTAATTCGTCTTAACATAAATTAACACTTTAACATTTAGAATCTTCTGTAATACTACTACTTTGAAATATTAACATTTCTACAGAATTACGTTCTTCCAAAAGTGACATGTTTTGGATAAGTCTATAATGACCATTGTAGTTATTCGTTTCTTTTTCTAAGCAATAGTGTCAATAACTGTTGAAAAATAGTACAAAACCCAAAATCTTTACAGATGTAGAAGTATTTTGAATTTGTTAAAACTGTTCGTTTTACTGGCAAGTTTACTGGGTAGCTGATATTTTTAGGAAAAATAGCAGTGCTAACAATTTAAGGAAATTTTAATTTTAGATTGTTTCTAGTTAACGTACTATGACTAGAACGTCATGCTATGTTATGACTTTAGGGTTTTCATTTATCTTATACAAAACAACTTAATTGATGTTGCCTCTTTGTGTAATATGGTTACAAACTTTTTATTATTATTATTTATTTATTTATAACTCCCTTCAGAAGCAATACCAATACAAAATATCAACACATCTAGTACAGCTATTTTAAACACTAGAAATCAGTGAGAGAAAAAACAAAAGTCTACAAAATAAAAAGTGAACCTTGACTTGTATCATATTCTTAAATTTAATCACTTTCGCCCAATCACACTTACACACCTATACATAAAACGCAGCTTTTACAATAACATTTTTTTATTTAAACTCAAAGTAAAAACACATTTACTTAAATAAAAAAATAATACAGTTCAAAGAAAAAACCCTACATTACTCTGGAAGTAAAAAAACAAAAACAAAGAAAACATAAAATCCTCTAAAAGCATAGCCCACTTTGGGCTCGTACATTTTACGAAACATATGACGGCAGTAAGGCAAAAATTAACCAAGATATATAGCTATTAAATAAAACACTTACAAAGCGTTTTTTCAGAAATTATTTTCCCCCAAAAAATATCGGCGAAAAATATCTACCCGAATATTAACAATATACATTCACATGTTTTTGCTAAACAAGAGTTATAAACAAAATAAAAAAGGTAAAATAGCAAAAAATGTACACATATTTAGACCATTGTGCGAGTAATAATACATAAAGATCACGATACTATATAATAATTATTAACTTTGTACATTTAACAAGTGTTCAACATCCTCCTACTCAAAGAGCCCATTTCTCAATATTCGCAAACAATATGAAAGTGAATTTCCACGTTTGATGTGGCTAGCCAGTATATTAAAGAATTTTGGCCCGAGGAAACAAAAAGTCTTTATAAAATAAGTCTTAAAAGGCTTTAGCACTACACAATTTCCTGCACTTCTTAAATATTTCCTCCTCCCATCACACCGATCAGAAAGCTGCCTCTTTACACTTTTAATAAAAAATAACTTAAGTACTTTGTAAATATACAAGTATCTTAAAAGTAATATTCGTAAAGAAGGGTATAATGGTTTTGAATATTCCAACCTGCTCTTGTTTAGGATCATTGGGACAAACTGTTTCTGAATCTTAATTACAGGAATAAGATTACTAATTTAAGTCCCGCCCCAACTCTATCCTACTATACTCTATCCTACCTTGAGCCAGGCGCGGATACAGGGGGAGGGTCATGGCTTGATTAATATGTTTGATTTAACCCTACAAGCGCCAAATAACACTATACTGTCGTCTCAGTCGGCCGAGCAAGTGGCAGGCAGCATTATTGTATCGTCTGATTGTATTGAATATTTCACCCACCATAAATCATCCAATCTTAATAAAACAAAAACAATTGGAAAAGAAATGTTTTTAACATAATTTTTTGTATTTACAAATTTTTCTAAAACGTATAAGTTATTTACATATTATTATGTAATCATCGTTTTTAATAATTGTAGTTGTCTAAAAAGATGACGCCGCACGAGAAACAAAAAGAAAAGACACAAAACTTTTCACTTTTCTAAGGCTCATAATCGTTAGACAGACTTTTTTTGAAAGAATAATATAAGGTCACCTTTGGATTCGTCAAGTTTTGAACTTTCTGACATTGTCTTCCAATCATTCGTCACTCTTATAATTTTTTAGATATTATGAAGTTTTCTGTAAACTCTTAAGATTTTACAGTTTTTCAAGCAATGAGCAAGCATATTTTGTAATCGATATATCTAGTACAAATCGATATACTTGTACATTGATGTTTATATGGACTTTTAGTGTAAATTCTATATTTTCGTTTGATATAACGAAAACCTGATTTACTGTTCATGGGCTACAGCTATAGGTCTTGTCTGTGAAATATATACCATTGCACCGATTGTCTTAGCGCATTTAGCCCAGCCTATATTATTGAATTTAACAGCAAGCGACATCAACAGTGACTTTAAGGGTAGCACAAGGGTATGTAAAAAACAAAATCTATCAGGCAAGTAGCTTTTGCACATTTTGTATAAACAAAAATTACAATAAATTACGACTTTTTGGGTTTTTCGTTAATTTTATAAAAAATGAATGGATCAAGATACTTTCCAAAAAACCTACAATTTTTTTTATAGACCCTGATTGGATCATTTTTTAATGAGAAAAGTCGGGAAAACGCCTAAAAACTACCATATTTTAAAAAGTTCATATCTTTGTTAATTTACAATATTAAGGGCATATTTTTCAGAAAATGATTGTTTATCATGTGTTATTCAAACAGGAAGAAGATTAAATTTGTCGCATTAATAGTTTTTGCACAACTTCAGTATAAACAATGTAGGCCATTATCTTACATAATTTGCCCAATTAACCTGAGTGGCCCGTTTTAACTTTACCAAACGGATTCTGAAAAAAGACCTTAAAATCTACAATTCTCATATCTGCGATTTTTTAATAAGGTTGATAAAGTATAATTAAAATGCTTCAGAACATAGCGCGAAACGCGTAAATTTGCGGCCGACGCCGATGGTAAATTTGCCAGAAGGCCGTAGAGACGGAAACAGCAGCCTGTTGCGCGCACCCTGCAGTTCTCTTCTCAGCATTATGCAAGATAATGGAATACATTTTTTATACTGCAATTGTGCAAAAATTAATAATGCGTCAAATGGCATCTTACACCTGTCTGAAGTACACATACTAAACAATAATTTTAGAAAAGATCTGCCTTAAATATTGTAAATTAACAAAGATATGAACTTTTGAAAAATAGTAATTTTTAAGCGTTTTCCGACTTTTCTCGGCGAGAAATGGTCTGATCGAGGTTTTCAAAAACCACTTTGTAGGTTTTTTAGGCTAATTCTTTACAAATGTTTCGTTGGAAGTATCGTGATCCTTGCATAAATTTGTATAATATCAACGAAGAACCAAAAAAGTCCAAATTTATTGTTATTTTTGTTTATAAAAAATGCGCAAAAGTTTCCTCGCCTGATAATTTTTGTTGTTATATTCCTATTTGTTACCTTTAAAGCCACTGTGGATGTCGCTTGTTGAAATTCAATAAAAATAAAAAATCTCTATTTGTTCTTGTTGGGCTAAAATTGTTTTAAGGAGCGTGCCGTATGGAGTTGTATGACTTAAATGAGTGAATTGAGTTACGTTGTTTTAAATTTAGTGAAACAAAGTGGATTTAATGATCGTGTTGTGGAGTTATGATTTTAGTACCGTTCCTGTTAACTCTTCAATAGTTATGGTTTAATTTCTTCTTTAATCTGCAAGAAACTCTTGCTTTTTCAAGAAAATATTTATGGCCTAGAAATGCACTAAAAAACTATTCCATAGAGTTTGTACATATTTTTTAATTCCCCAAACCCGTTGTTGTTAAATTCTTGGTAATGTTGTTTTCGACTTCTTATAACCCCTCCCAAAATGAAATCTTGTATCCGCCCCTGCCTTGAGCCAGTGAAAAATAAATCATGCGCTTAACATCCGGAGGACACATATTTCTAAGAAAATAAAACAAAATACTACTTAACTTAGATATCAACTTTGACAAATGAACTTTTCAGTTTAATTAATTCATTGTCGATGAATACACCCAAATATTTTATGCAGCTTTTTGCTTTAACAACTGAACACGCATTTTTGCAAAAACTTTTTCACGCGTACAATTTGAGCAAGGATATATTATATCCTCCGTGAAGTCATAACTTCCCTATGACATGAAATTACCGTAGTTAGTTTTTTCCACACTCAGGACAATACTATTTTTTTAAACCACCATATAATGGCTCTTAGGTCATCATGCATGGCTTGTTTAACATCACTCCATGTACGTTCAACATAACATAGTGCAGTATCATCCACAAATGATGGATGCCAAGCTGCCATTTAGTCATGCATTATAAAGGTCATTAATATATAAGAAACAACATAGGGCCAAAAACAGACCCTTGAGATACGCCATTCTTGATTTGCCCCATTTTACTAATAACACCATTTACCCTCTCACATTGTTTCCTTCCAGCAAGATAGCTTTGAAACCAACTCAATATAACTCCTCTGATATAGTAATTTGAAAGTTTATGGATCAATATTGAATGATCAGTAGTATCAAAAGCTTTTTTAATGTCTACAAAAAGCATACTCACAGATTTACCATGATTTATGCTTTCATTTACACTCCTCATTAAATTTTAAAGAGCTTTTTCTGTACCCACACCTTCTCTTAATCCGTATTGGCTAACACTAAATTTTGTTTATTTTGTTTAAATAACCCATACATTTTCGTTTTATAATTTTTTCGAGAATATTTGAAAAGGTTGAAACAAAGAATATTGGTATAAAATTATTGCATACGTTAATAGACCCTTTTTTATGAATAGGAATCACTACGGTTTTCTTGAATTGGTCAGGGAAAACGCCAGAACCAAAACTAAAATTAAAAACGTATAGCAAGACATCGATCAATTTACGATAAGTAAGTTTTACCATAGTAGAGCTGATTTCATCAATACCTGGGCATTTCCTACTTTTTAAACACTTAATCGCGCAAACAATATCTCTTTCTGAAATTGAATCTAAAAACATGGAAGAAGCCTCACATCTGAAATGAAAACAAGCTTCTAGATCGGATTAAACACAATATGAATAATTTGTAATTTGTATGATCTAGTTCGCAAGATCCACAACATACAAAAAGTATGTGTTGAAGCCTTTCAGCTACTATATCAGCATCATCCTGTAATATACCATCAACCAATAAACTTATTTTATTATTCATTGACTCAGTTTGACTAGTTATCTGTTTTAGAATACTCCATGTCATTTTAGAGTCCCTGTTGCAGTCTTTTAGAAGACCAAGATAATAATTACTTTTTAGTTTACGTATATAATTGTGTAATTTATTACGAAAAGTTTTAAAAGTTTCACTTAATCTATCATCAGTAGGACATTTTTTGAGTTTTTTATAAATTAAATCTCTTTTTTTAATGCACTTCAAATGTAATCAGTTATCCACGTTTTAATTTCGCGAATACATTAGTATAACTTACATACATGTCGCTTTAGAAATTAAGTCTAATAATATTCCAATAAATTTAGAATAGGCACGGGATGCATTAAGTTGTCGATAAACATCAGTCCCATCTACTCTATCAAGAGCACTTTTTAAACACTTCGTAATTGATGCGAAAAGATATTACCTGCTTACCAGTCGAAGTCAACTCCCCTCCCCTCAAAGTCAACAATGTCATGAAATTATCAGAACCATGCAATTCAATTATCTGTGCCTTCACATTTATTCTAACCTTATTTAAAACTCTAACAAAAATATTATGGTCAATACAAGTTTCTGAATCCTCTGTAATTCGGGTAGACTGATTTCAACGATTCTAGGAAAAAACTACTCATTAATGTTTTATAATTATTTAAAACTTTACATTCCTCTAGGATATTAATATTTATATCACCAATCACTATCAAATTTTTTGTATTAAGAAATAAGTTTCTTTTGAAAACCTAAAAACAATTTCTAGCCTGTCTGCTGAAGTGATTTTGAGCTGGCTACTCTGCAAACATTCAATTTGATAATGTATATAAACTGCCACGCCCCAAGCTCTATAAGTTTAATTAAAACTTAGTATGAGATTATAATTTGGTAATTGATAAAAATCATAGACAAATTTATGATAAGCGGACAATCCTCCCATCCCGATAGAATGTCAAATTTTTTACGCATGCTTCTAATATTTTGATGAATTATGACAAGACCAATTTCAACCATTGGCAGCAATATTAACACAAGCTTCTTCTGTAAAATCTAACATAAATTAAAAAATCTAATTATGCTACAAGTCAATGCTACATACACAATACTACAAAAAAAAGCAAAATCAAAATGCAAATAACTTAACACTAACACAGTATTTACAAGTTATGAAGACCATCTTGGCACATTACTTGCTTTATCACCTTCATTCCTTCTCAAAAATACTCTGCCTCCTCGTACCCAGCAGAACTTGCAGCCGTGGACCCTCTTCGCCTCTCGTGCCAAAGCAAACTACCTCCTTCGAGCTTCGAGCAGAACTGGAAACTTTGATATAGATCTTGTTTGTATAGATCAAATACTGAACATCGATGCATATCGAATATGCCTAGTAGTTTGTTATAAATTACGGTAAATCTGAATTATTTAGTTTTACAGAATTGTATAAAATTAAAAAAAATTGTGTTCCTAATTTGTTATACATACTTTATTAAGTGGTGTTAAGGGTAGGCTCTAGTAAAATAGAAAGCAACCTGCGACTCCAGCGTAGCGTTGCAGCGTCGGTAGGTTACGCGGACATTGCTAATCCTAAATCCATTTGAAACCCGCAATTGTTCAAATAGCGTATTTTTTTAAAATACCAAACTCTTGAGGACAAAATTCTTCAACCGAATGGCTTGGTAAGTTTTCGCTATAATTAATAGTTACAACGAAAAAAAATATTAAAAATATTTAAATATTTAAATTATTAATAAATATTAAACAAAATGTTTTTCTTAGTTTTGAAAAAGCCGTTTGCATGCATATTGACCATGACCATAGCTTTAAAATGGCATATCGTTTATAATTTTCCGATCAAAAATAAAGGACAAATTTTGATTTTAATTTAATATTGGTGTTGTAGAGTGTCAGCCAACATGGCCGACAGCTAGAGCCGATCCTTAAGTTGTTTGTAAAAATTCACTACTAGTGGAGTCTAGCAATCGTGTTTATTTACGTTTGCATGATTTCTAAACATTTATATGAACGTTTAAAATTTCCCAAATTGGGTAAAAACTGTTTTTTTAAAGGCTATTTTTTGTACAGTTTGCATTTCTAACGTACAAAAGGACTTATGTTAACAACGTATATAGTCTTTGTTTAGAATACAAACTGGAAACATACTGTGACTAGAGACTGTAAGTTAAAACTTCAGGTTTTTTTTTATTAAAATTTTCATCGATTGAAAACACATCAATGCATCGAATACATTTGGGCCCTTGTTATACATTGGTCTGTTTCGATGGTAAGAACGTGAACATCGAATGTTTTTGATACATCCATGTATATCGCATATCCCTAATTTGTAGTTTGATGTAAAGTACGGTAATGATTGAGTATTAATATTTTACAAAATTTTATAAAGTGAAATTTGTGTGTGTTGCAATTTTGATACATATTTTATTGCCATGTTAGCTTGTTTGTAGATCGCGGAGTCAATCGCGGTTTATTCATGTTTGCATGGGAAGTCCGATGCTACGCCTTAAAAGGTACGCTTTATATTTCCCGAATTAAATAAGCTGTCAATTGAGTTTATGTTTAAAGAGTTTCATTTTCTGTTCATAATTAATTACATCAAACTTTGTAAATTATTATTTCTGTTTGCATTTATTTAAGACGTTTAGAAATGGAATTGAACATTACATTTACGTTTTACAGCATTTTCTTGCGCTTACGTTGGCACATCTGCTATAAGGCGAGGCGGCGTGTTATAAACTTTAGCTGTTACTCCCTGAAACATTTAGACAAGTAAAAATAATTCGACCACGCAGCTGAATCGCTGACGTGAATTAACCAAATTTCCATAATTAAGTTTACATGTTTTATGGTTTCAACCAACTATTTGGGAAATTGGTCTACTCACGACGGCGCTGAACAGCTGCCTATGTATACGAAACATATTAGTAGAATTTGTTTGCACCTAAGCCTCCAGCTTCGACTCACGCGCTCCTTCATTCCACTCGCAGGAACACAAATATATAACAAAGTAATCTTCAAATTATGGTGTCTTCAAAATGAAAGTGAAGAACCCGTTCCAAAAGAAAAACATTCCCAGCTTTTTTTTATAAATTTATTTATTTTTTTTAATAATATTTTTTTTTTATATATATATATATATATATATATATATATATATATATATATAAATATATATATTTAGACACGCACCCCAAGGGAAGTGCAAAGTAGTCCCTCTTATAAGAGAAGTATGCCGTCCTTGGAAGTTCCGTGTGAAACAAACAAAACACTTATAACATTTTTACGAACCACACATTCATATAAAACGTATTGTTACATTTTTTCTACATTCACTTAGTATTTTATGACTTTATAGGGTCAGTGCAATAATAATAACAGCTAGTGATTATCACCCGATCAATATTACAGTATTAGCTGCATATATGAATGTTACATAATATGTTTTGTAATCAACGTTTTTGTTATATTTTTTTTTTTTTACTTTGTCAATTTAGGTTTAGTTTAGTCAATTTAGATGTAGATTAGTTAATTTATGATTAATGTAGGTTATGTTTATTTTAATCTTTTAGGTTTAGTTTATTTAATTTTGTCAATTTAGGATTAGTTTATCAATTTAGATTTAGTTTAGTCCATTTATGTTATAGTAAATGTATGTTTAATTTCGACAATTAATTAAGGTTTAGTAAATGAAGTCAACTATGGAACTAGGCTTAGATTAATTTACAGTTTGTATTTTCGGTTTCTAGTTCTAGGTATACTTTTTTAAGTTTGGAGCTTCTATGCTCCTAATGAATCTATTATGATTGTTAAAACGACGGAAAAATATTAAACCTTAAATATAAAAGTATGGTTTTAATTTTTTAATATGTAGAACAACTGAGCTAAAGTGGGGTCAAGCAATGATAACTGTTTAGGCAAGAAAACGTCTATGCATATTAATCTAAGGTTTATTGCTAACCATTAACATCTCATTAAAACTTTCAATTTCTGTATATTTTATATTTCAAGTTAACACAAATATTTCTCAATTGGAAGATGAGACGCTACATCCCTGGCAACTCAGATTGCAATGTTTAATACATAATTAAAGAAACGCACCCATATATTTATAATGTAGGGTATAATACATAATGTATAATGTATTTATAATGTATTGTCAATTCTTGAGTTTGTACTGCATTATTATTTTTGCGCCAACACGAATTAAAAAACAAACTTAACTTTCCATTTTGCATTATATTATTTTTGAAGTGAAACCTAGGCGTTCTAGGGCAAATTGTCCAGGATCAGACGAAACGTTAATGCTTCCCTTTCCCCGACTCAACCGGCAGTTGATAGAAAATAGTAAAAGCATCGTTTCCCAGCGACCACACAGTACAAATAGACGGAGCATAGGCCCGCGAGGTGAAGCCAAAGACTGCGCCGAAGATCTGACAAGATGGCGGCCGCAGGACATGACCACCCAAGTGCCAAGCGTCAGAGCAACGTTTTCAGTCACACGCTCACACACAGGTGCTGTGCACTACTGCGGATGATGCATTGTGTACCATATTACAATAACTAGGAGCTCTGCCTCTGACGCTTCGCGCCCCAACCCCGCCTCGGCCTACAGTCTCAGATGGCTGCTTCGCTTCGCTCGCTAAAACTCTCTAAAGGCTCTCGCTAATCTTTGGCTCGTTTGTACCTGGGTGAACGAACATCGTTCAGTATTTTTAACATTTGGATTGTATCTATAATGTATCTATTCGAATATTTAGTGACTTTGAAGGAGGTATAAAAAGAAACTGTACCTATTCGCCTTCTAAGTGACTTGAAAGGTGGTATAAAAAGAAGGTCATATTTTAAATTTTATGCGCATTTACAGACTTTATGCGTGTTTTTGAAGGCGTAAGACCTAGCGCATTCAATTCCTGACATCAAATAACCCCTTGTATGCAAATTGTCATCAAAATCGTTAGAGCCGTTTTCGAGATCCGCGACCGATACAAAGATGGATACAAGAATTGCTCATTTAAATTAATAGGATAAATTGTATGAAACGTTGCTATGGAGAAAGTTTTAATAATAATAATAGTAAGTAAATAATAATTATATATTGTTTAGTAATATAAATATATAGAGATCATTGCTTGAGCAGGAGCCAGAACAAAACCACCTCATTCCTCTCATGAAATTGATTTGCAAAATGTTCTTTAAAAGTTACACAAGACCAAGTTAAGGAGTTACCTGGCAAAAACCGTCACATATATGGGCCAGTGAAATTTTTGTAGATAAAATTACTTTGTAATATAATATTGTATTAAAAGGTTTCGAAATGGATTTCTCTTTGTTTTTGTTTTTTATAATCACCTAAAACTTACAACATAAATGTTGTTTGTCAATTTGCTACTAATTTAATTTTAATAAAAGGTACCAGATACCTGCCACATACTTTCTCCCAGTTGAAATTTTATACCTTCACAAGAGTAGCATAGGAGGTGGTTATTTAGAATTGCAAAAGTAGGACATACCATGGAAAATATTAGATGCATATTATCCATATAACACACATCCATATTATATTATTATATTATAATATTATTATTATTATTATTATTATTATTATTATTAAAACAATTAGATCGATTTCGAACAAATTTTCACCAAACATGTTTAAAAATTTTTGAAAAACAACCCCGTTTTTGGCCAAAAACCCAGAAAAATCTGTTATTATTATTATTACCTAAACGAGAATTTTTAGAAAGTTGCTGTTTTTTGCATATGTTAGGGTACATTAAGGGCTACAAATAAGCAAAATTTTATCAAAATCTTTAAAGCCGTTTTTGAGAAATTTTGATTTTTCTCGTTTTTTGGCAATTTTTGGGAGATAAAACCCCTTAAAAACAAAAAACCCTGGAGATATTCCAGAACTACACCTACATACCAAATTTCATTAATATCGGACCGTTGGTATGGTCTCCAGCTCTGTACACATCCTTACAGACACACAGACAGACGGACAGACATCACAAAAAATACACTTTTGTGTTCAGGGAGCTCCAAAACAAATAATTCCACTAAAAATATTTTTGGGTTCAGGGAGCACCAACACAGATGATTGCACTACAAAATTTTTTGGGGTTCAGGGAGCACCCAAACAGATAATTCCACTAAAAATTCTAATTCGAAAATTTGGAAGAAAACAATACTTTCTCCATCTACTACGTATAATAGGGAGAAAGTAAAAAACTGGTTTTTTGTACAAGATGTTTTAAAACTAAATCTTAAAGTGTTTTAAATACTTACTTTAACAAAAAGTTCAATGTTACAATATTTTCAATTTAATTTTCAACTATTAAATCTTAAAGTTTATAGGGTCTTCATATACATGTTTGAAATTAATATTAGTTTTTCTAGAATATTAATCAATCAGCTACTAATGAAAATATTCACGTATTATAGTCTTAATACAATCAGTGTTATTCTACAATAATACTATCAATTAAGTATTAAACATAACAACTAATATATCAAAAGCCTTGAAGTGACGCTGTTTGCTTATCGCACGGCGGACAGATCCTCACGCCGCACGGATAAACTCTCTCATTAAAACTAAGTTATCAACCAAACTGCGGCAGCTATTTTCTTCAAAAAATATGATTAAAAAATGTAGCTCTTTGGCAAAAATTTCCGCCATTTTTTATTTTACCTGACCAAAAAATAAAAAAAGTAGCGACTACTTTTTTTATGCTAAGTTTTAAACTTGAATAAAAACTTTTATTTTAAAAAATAGAAAAAACATATTTTTGGAATATAACTGATAAAATTACAGATCACAACTAATTGACTTCTCACCTGCAAAATTTCAACCATTTGCCACCATCTTAAATGGTATAAACTACGAGTTATTTGAAACGGGAGCACTGACAGATTATGCGGTTCTGAGCGCCGTTTTGTGTTTGTATCCACAAGATGGCTGACTTGGCTTCATCTACTGTAATGCTAGTAAGATAGGCACACTCCGTCTATTTTACTATGTGGTCGCTGGTTTCTACTCTTTCTGTCAAATGCGTTATACGCACTCTACACGCATGCGTATTGCGTACTGTAGATTTTTTCTTCCCCTTTTCTAACCTGTATTTTAAGGAGAAAGAAAGGGAAAGTAATTTCTACTCTCTCCATTACATATGCCATAGACAGTCTACGCGCATGCGCCGCGTGTTCTGTATTAATACGTAGCATAGTGAACCAGTAGTTAAGAGAAAACAAAATTTTCCAGATTACTTGATCAGTTTCATTTAAAATATGTACGTATTCATAAAACTGATAACACAAATTAAATATTTGCACAAGAAGAATGGTGTATTTCAATTACTATGAACACCTAAAAGTACAAAATAAATATTTTACTCTTAATCTATAAGTTTATAAAAATTAATATGGGTTTAAAAGTTTTGAATCGAAACTGAACTCAATTGCAAGTACTATATTAGTGATTTAAAAGCTCCCTCGGGTTTTCGGAACCTCATTTATTACTTCACCACTCTATAACTTAACTATAAGTAGAACTTCAAAAGTTTTAGTCGTTCGGGACAGCTGTTTGTGAATAATAGGTCACAATCATATTTCAGCACCACATTACTTACCCGTGAATGTTTTTGAGGACGGAAATGTCAAGATATACAGAGTCCCTAAGTTTAACTCCCAGCGTTCCGGTGGATAACCTAAAAACAATACTCATTAAGGTCGAAATATTAATATTTTAGTTCTGTATAGTACCGACTTGAACTATTAAAGTAAAACGATAATAGTGTACTATATTATAACACCTCATATTGTTGTGTATTTGTGTATAAATAACTCAAACACTACCTATAAAATGTCTGTGAAACTTTTTGTATTTTGAAGAACCTGACACACAATCGACATGATAAGGTTTCAACATGCTTTTTTCAAATTATTTCAGGGGTTTTAAATGTGAATATATGTTGTGAAATTGCATTTGTTTTCGTGTATTGTATGCTTTACGCTAGTTAAACTGATAAAATAAACCAAAATAGTAAAAACATTGTGTGCTTAAGACCACACGGAAGAAGTGTAAACTTCTATGGCGATATCCTGATTTATATAAAATATATTATGGAAATTATTTTATGGTATTTTAAGCTGGTGATCTGAATCAACTGTTTATCTGTCATTTTTTTTCAATTGGTTGCTATGATAATGAGTGTAAATCATACAAGAAACATGTGTTGGTTTTGTGTGTTTAATTTTATGTATTTCTGATGCATTATTATATAAAAAAATATATAATTTTTTTCTGCACTTCTTCATCATTTACACTTTAACTGTGCCAAATTTCATACTCCTCCGTCCGCGTAATTTTTCGAAGCTGTAGAGCGTGACGGAAAAGAGTGTTTCAGAAAGTGCGAGACGGTAAAATCCGGTTCACCGCCAGCAAACATAGCACCGCGGTGCGCCTACAGAAGAAGTTTACACTTCAAAAGTTTTATTCAACAGCAGGAATTGTTTTAAGGTTTTGCTATAAATGAAAAGACTTTAGTTGAATAAAATGACATTATAGTTGAAATTAATTCTGGAATAAAAGGCAGTTATGCAACAGAATGATAATGTATTGACAAAACAACCTAAACCTATCAACTGACTATACTTATTACACCTATTTTTCTGTGTTCAGGATTTAAAGGAACGATAAGGTATGTACGCAAGGCAGATTGAATTTAGTTAATAATTAGGCTACAATTAGTTATTTGATTGACAATGTATACCACTTAAGTTTGTTATATAACTTTGGCACAATCGATTATTAAACGAGGAGGAAATAAAGTTTGATATTTATTTTCGATAATAAGTGTATAATTTGATACTGAAGATGAATTCTAAAAGACTTAACCGTAAATTTTTAACACGGAAAACCTCTTAAAAAACTTTGAGCTTGACGAGTGAGAAGGAATTATTTAAGAACGATAACAATACTTTAATTCTCACAAATACTTTTAATGATGTCCACGACAAAGTCGACATAATCAGTGACACATAAGCAGAAACTATCAACTTATAACTAGTTCAA
>JAGFPH010003490.1:25935-72532 GCA_018207615.1 Philaenus spumarius
TAATCAGTGACACATAAGCAGAAACTATCAACTTATAACTAGTTCAATTTTTTTCGGGATGATGAAATGCATTTTCGCAAATCTCTTTCCTAAGAGGTACTGTGGGACTAACTTGCATGCAAGTGAAAGTACTGCCCACTAAAACATCCTAGCAGCGTTTAGGGAACTCCCTAAAGGTTGCAAGCAGCAAACTGGCTGCACTCACTGAAACAAGAATATAGTTAGAGGAATTTAAAGGATGAAGCAGACTTCACTCAACGATGGGTTTTCCAAGATGGCGGCTGGCCAAGGACCAACGTCTTCAAGAAAATCAAGATGATAAAGGCGAATCATCAAGAAAGCCCAAATCATGTGCATCTTGGAACAGTTTAGAGGCTCACCTTTTAGCAAAAACTTCTAGGGGGATTCCAGCTGTCCCTAGAATGATGGCGTTTCTCATATTCCACGGATGACGTGTGAGTCTGCTATGGACCACTGTCTTTTAGTCTCTCCAGTTTCCTCCTGAAAATAGAAAAATTGTCACTTTACCCCATACAGTTATGGGGTTACTCCATGCCAGCAAGAGCGAGAAACATGCTCGAATCTGCTTTCAATTTGAGACCTTATTCAGAACGTGACGCCTGAGGGTGAACATACTGTCCTGTGTTATGACAAGGTACTTGACAGTAGGCTTCACCCTGTCAAGTTCCACAGCACGAGGGAATGTGCCTATCATCTGAGAATATACTGTCCTGTATTATGCCAAGGTTCTTGGCAGTAGGCTTCACCCTGTCAAGTTCCACAGCACGATTGAATGTGCCTATTATCTGTGAATATACTGTCCTGTGTTATGCCAAGGTTCTTGGCAGTAGGCTTCACCCTGTCAAGTCCCACAGCACGAGGGAATGTACCTATCATCTGTGAATATACTGTCCTGTGTTATGCCAAGGTTCTTTGCAGTAGGCTTCACCCTGTCAAGTTCCACAGCACGAGGAAATGTGCGTATCATCTTACGTGTTTTCCTGAAACAGATGTAATCGCCATTTTCCCAGACATGGGGACATCACATCTAATTGTTTCTGCCCCGTAAGCAGTGTTAGTGATACTGAATGAATATAAAATGGATAAATATACTTATTTATCACACATACATACATTTGAAAAATATGCTTGCCTTAATACTTACAGTGGGCACAATAGCTATAAAAAAACTTTTGCGCAATTGAATTCAATCTCTTTTAAAGATAGTTAATCTGATTTTTCCAAGTTAAATGTGAATATAATACTACAATGTAGTAACGCATCGTTAGCATAAAACGACAGTGACACACCTGGAACAGTTTTAAAATCATTAGATACAATACTGGCCCCATTACCACTATCTTGGAGGACTCCAGCAAGTTTCGGCCTCAGTGTGGAGAGGTCACAGTCTACGAAGATGTTGAAGAATCTGCCTTAGAGATAAGAGGGAATCAAGTATACGGCAGTCAGGACTAAGCTACATATTTTACCCCTCTACAAGAGTAAGCGTGGTCTTAGTTCCTACACAACCCATGGGTTATCGTAACTAGATCAAGAGAAAGCCATTTGCAATAATAATTATAATAACCTTATATTACCTGGTTAAAAGATTTAAATTTTAAGAAGACTTGATCTTAAATTGAACATTTTCAGTAAAAACTACTGTTTTGTGTTAAAAATACTTTTTTGTCATACTGCATTATAAACTGATATGTTTAATGCATGCTGTAGAGTGACTCCGTAAAGTGACTCTTTATTGTAGTAACTAACTACTTGCTCAAAAATTCAGCTGGCTTTTTTGTGGTACTATGACCTAAAAGTATTTTATTGTACTAGAACCAAACTGTATTGTCGTAAACAATGCATTGCGGTACTTTAAAATTACAACAACTCAAAAGGTTCAGCTGCTTCCCAACTGATAGCAGCACTGTTTAGCGCATCGGTTAAATCGCGTTTAAAATCTGTAGAAAAATTAATAATGTAATTTAATTACTTATGTGTTCGTGTGATTCTAGTGCAGTACAAAAAAGTGATAAAAAGTAACGTTCACAACTTGTGCCTAAAGTACGTTTTCGTACAAGTATAAACAACCACTTTAGGTACTAATGATGAAATATACTATTAGACAATAATTATACAGCTATTCTATTAAATGAGAAGTTGTTTGTCTTCTTTGTCGTTTTAACCATATTTTCCCAACATGCATTCATTGTTTGACTTGCATTCTGTATTTTAAACTGGTATTTTAGTCAAATCAATAAAGTGAAACTACTCAACTTCATTATTGTTGATTTTTATCGCAAAACTTTCATTTACAGATAATTTATAGAAAACACTGGCACAGACGTATTCTTTTATTAATTTCTTTGTAGTATTTCATAGTTTTTCAACCAATTTAAAATAATAATAATTTAATTTCAAAAAGTTACTTAAATTGCAACAAAAGTGGTTCTTTAAAATGAAACATAGTTAATCACATTAACTTGCATGTTTTCTACTGCCAAATATATTTCGCAGTAACCTACAATAACACTCAAACAATAATTAATAATACAAAAGACATAAAATATAAGTACTTAACTTTAAACTTAGAGAGGAAACCATATGATTAAGTATTTAATATGCTTTTGCTGTAATGAGGTCAATTTTACTAACTATAATCAAAATACTCTAATGATAGAAGCTCTAATAAAAATTTTAATACAATAGTATTACTTGAATATTTTATTATTAAAAGTTATAATAATTAATATGTATATTATAACTTTAATTTGTTTTAAACATTAACTTAATTTAAACACAAAAGACTGATTTCCAATACAAGAAACGATACTTTAAACAAATTAATATATTTACATTAAAAAACAGACACATGTGTTTAGTTGCTGAACTTTAGGGACTGCAAATACATTAAATTTTTGTACATAACTATAGGAGAAAATGTTGAAAACTTCCACAAGTAAATTTCTGAAGAGGTACAATATTTAAAAATAAATCGCGCTGAATAGACAAGAGAAATTGTCAACGGTATATTTATTTAAGTTTACATTACTTTTATGGATGTTGAAAGACCTACAATCATGTGTCATCTCTGCAATAGCTTACGGTACTTAAACTAGTACTCTAAGATAAACTTCCAAATGCCCTAAGAGCATTAGAGAGGAGTATAAAAAAGCCATATAAAAATGGAAATATGGTATGGAGATTTTTAAGTACTATTAAAAATATAATATTATATAACTAGAGAGGTCATGGCTATACCCGACTTCATTGATAAAAATGAATATGTTGCCAAGTTAACAGTAGTGGTGAAAGAGAAGGGAATCTACTTCTTTATTAGTAGTTGATTAATCAACTACTAATCAACCACCACACTTGATACTGCCTCACTTTACACGTGTTTTATTCTAGGTACACATCTGTGTAGAATATATTGTATCTATGGTGCTTTGGTGCCCAATATTAAGGGGAAAATGCGTGAGATTCTCCCGCTTTAGAAATGAAACTTCTTGGTTCTATAAACAGCTGTTGATTTGATGCATTGCTCTCTTTGCGTTTGTTGACAATTTTATTATTTAATTTTTAGGAAATGATCATGTAGAATATAATTGATGAAAACCTCTCTTAATTGAATGAAATATTTCTTTTATTCATCAAGTTTCATTAATTCATAATCTAAGAAATAAATAAATGACTGAGATAAAAATATTTGTGATTCAAACCATTTATTTAAGTAGACCTGTGGTTAAAATGTATGATATTTTGTGTTGTTTTCTAAAATGTACTTCAGGTCTTTCAGTAAAATATTGAATTAAATGATCTTTATATTTACCACATTGAAAATCCCTAACGGCATAGGCTCAGGCAGATATAACTTGTTGCTTGTAGGTCTAAGTAGTTTCTTTTGAAGAACGAATTAAACAAAAAGAATTGAAAACAATTAACAACGGTTCAAACAAATAACAGCTGGTTTCGTCCATTAACTTTAATAAGTCAACAAGAATTAAACTAATATTAAAAAGTGATCAGTAATGTACAGTATGATACGCAAGCGTGTCCTCGTTCCCTATGCTATGTATTAACACAGTAGGCCTACAAGCGGAGAATGCGAGTAGACCGACTATGACGTATGCGACGGAGAGCGTAGAAATGATTCTCCGTCTCTTTCTTCTCAACTTGGTTGGATTTGGAGAAAAGGGGCCGTTTCATTACTCGTCTCGATCGGGCCAACTCATGCTACCGTGGGTAGAGAAATTGCTACTTATTCACACAGTACGCACTGCACATGCGTGTAGGTTGCGTTTCACTTTTTGTCTGATCTAGGCCAGTTTGCCCTACCACGTCTAAAGAAGTTTTACTTAATGTAAGAAGACAGAATTTACGTTTGAATGGTAAATAAAAGGAAGTTTGATAAATCAACATGCTGCAGATTAGTTCAGTTAGGGCTGAGTGTGAACATAGTTTTGCTATATTATTTTTTTCGTTTTTTCTGTGGATAACAGTATAGGGCACCTCACCTATTGAGTAACTCTTCTGGAAGTACCAATTTAGCAGACTGGAGGACCACACTAACCATAAAACCAAGTTGCTTCATATTGTTGTTTATAAAATTAATAGTCATTAGTCGAATTTGTTTATGTAAGTAAGTAAAATTTTGTTTTTTCATATTTATAAAATACTACCATAGGGTTGAAAAAGAAATTGATAGTTATTTTGTATGCTTAATTACTCCACTGCGCTGCAAGTCTGTGTGACTTTGACCTCATTAATCATTTTCTTCCAGCACCTCTCTTCCAGTTGCGAAACTCACAGCTCCACCATGTTCTTCCAAAGCACTTCCTACAACTGCTTCTAAGCCTTCCGTTTTTTAACCTACCACCAAACATCATTTCCAACGTTCTTCTTTCTATGCGACCACTTAACTTGCCCATCGAGCCTACTGGCTTGTATTTCATTTCCCATAAAATTCACAATCTCAGAATTACAATTTATTCTCCAGTATTTTCTTCCAGTAAACACTTTTAACTTATAATTATGAACTTCCGACAAACATCACGTTTCCGCGCCATGTACAACTAGAAAAGAATGGAATAGATTGATTGCAACAACTAAAATTTACATGTTTACAAAACAAATATACATTAGTTAACGAATGTTTCAAAAGTAACCCCAACTGGTTAAAAAAACCCCGATTAATGGGGCGCTATTTGTACAAAAAATAAAAAGTCGCGCCTATAGTTAACAAAGCAACCAAATACATGTTTGAACACATTATATGCAAAGAAGTCATATCTAGAATAAGAAATTAACATTTTATACCCAATTGTTGAGTCTCACCAAAACTTCCAAATTTACAATTAAAGCTGGTTCATTACGGCCAAAGTAGAACTACAAATTGTACACAAATTCCAAGAAAAATACCCCTAATGAGTGACCACATTATATAGAGCAATTGACGAGTTCAGCTGCGACGATGCTTTGTTTCTAAGTGCTCCTGGTTTTTTTATTCTTTTCTTCTAAGATGGAACTTACCAGCACATTTTGTCTTAGGCTCTCAGGATCCTCACTTATTGCTCACGTAACTCCTCTCAAGAAACATAAGTGCAACACATTTCTTCTAACCACCAAAGAATTAACTTCAAATACTCTTAAAAAATGTTGGTTATTAAATCCAAATATTGTATAGACAATACATGCAAAAAAATTTTCTGAACTTTTCCATCGCTCACAGTATTATTAAAATCCCTTCCCAACCGAAAAATGAAACCCAAGGAGAAATAAGCTTTTTTACTGTATTTACATCATGGTACTAAAAGTTAAATCTTGTAACATAAGAACCCCAAAGTTCTTGAACTTAGTAACCCTATTCAATAACTGCAAATCAATGTTACTAAAATGAAAACTATACATTAATACTGGTTTATTTAACTACTGGGTTGATATTGAGTGTGTAGAAAATATTGTAAATGATTAGTTGTTTAATTATCCTCCATTTTTGTTTACTAAACGCGTATTTATATTGACCTCAAATTATGTATACACGTAACCTTTTAGTCTTGCATAAATATCCAGAAAAATTTTTGGTATAGGCCTACTTTACAAATGGCCGTCATTTAAAATATTTAATGCCAAATATCTTTAAAACCTCTTACTTGACAAAAAAAAAAAATAATAAGAAACGAAAAGAGTTACGTATTAGTTTTTATAATTCCCCGTAGTTCAAAAGATAACTGATTTTTTTATCGGCTTAAAACTCAAACCACAATTTCTTGATACTGTCTATAACAATACAAAAACAACAATAACAGTACAGAAAGAAATTATGTTTTGAGTTTTTAGACGATATTTGGGACAATGTTTTGTATACAACCTGTATAATTTTAATTTTCGTGCTTACGATACCAATTGATACTTTTTAAGGTTTTTTAACTATATTACTACTGTAAGGTTATGTCAACTTTGCTTCTTGCAAAATATCACTAAGATAAACATTAGATTTCCGTGAGAAAATTATGTTCTTGAAAACTCTCCTTCATTTTTATTCTATTTATGAAATGAAATGAAATTGAAATTGAAATTATTTATTCTTGTGATTTTCCACTACATTGTCTTACAGTCTAACAACACAAAAGAATAATCCCTACATAGGCTTGTGTAGGTAATGATTTGGCTGCCTACACGCAATGCGATCGAAACTATCTCATGTCAGACATAGTAATTTTATATAAACTCATTTATATTATTATTCTGGTGGTGGTAGTGTAGTAGATACCGAGATAGAAAGCGAAGAGACAAGAGGTACCAAGGAAAATAGACATAACAGAATAAGATGAGAAGAAGAAAATAATAATAATAACGTATATGAATATACATTTACACATTCACATACAACCATATATTAACGTATACGTCATACTCATTCCCACATGTAGTCCCACCAACTTAATATATCCACATGCAACCCAGGAACTTCGGACATACATAAATTATAGCCGAATCAACTCCTTCCATATACATCAAACACACAAGTATTTCATACGAACATAACTCTCTACTCATACTCGTACACTCATGGATATTACACTCAAGTTCACATTGACACATACGAAAACTAAACCCACACATATGTTTATACTCCAAACACATAATCTTTCATACTTAGACTCATTTTTCTCACTTGTATCATAATATATTCCCATCATGATACTTACGCCCACAAATATTCAGATTAACTACAATTATACACACACCTAAGGAGGTTTCAGACTCCTCCTACCAATGTTAAGCAGCTGTTGTGTCACGTGTTTCTTATATGTGTCTATGTGAAGCGATTCCGTGTCTCTCAATTGCAGCGATACATTCCGATACAACACCTGAGCCACATATTGCGCATTTAGTTCTGATCTTTTATTACATAAACGAGATGTAACAATCCCGAATCTTACAGCATTTCGCGTTCCGTACGCATGCCTAATAGTTGTAAATAAATTACTTTTATTCTTAAATATATACAATAGAACAAGTTGTCTTACATCTAACACTTGAATATTTTTAAAGAGCATTTCAGTTGTATACATTCGAGACTTAATCATTATTGCTTTTAGGACAGCTTTTTACGTAGCTAGTATGCGTTCAATCTGAGTTTTACCGGCACCTCCCCATGCAATAAATAATACCAAACTTCGAAATGGATTGCACATACGCGTAGTACGCTTATTTCAACTTGCCTTTCAAATACTAGCAAACTATCTAAACACATATGTCAACTTACGAACTCTACCTTTAATAAAAGAGATATGTTCATTCCACTTTAATTGATGGTCAAACATAACTTCAAGATATTTATATTTGTCGACTCTTTCGAGCCGATCATAGCCTCAATGATTACTGATTATGTCACCGCACGAGTGCAATACCAATTCTCTATATATATGTTCCCAATTGTTCTCCCTTATTGAAAACGTCATATACTTTGTTTTGCTGACATTAAGAGTTAGTGCATTATGATCAAACGAACATTTGAAAGTAGACAAATCGCAAGTAGCTTAGGAATAAACTTCATTCCAGGATTTCCCTTTGAACAAAATAGATGCATCGTCAGCAAATAGAAGTCGATTAAAGTTCCCCTGTAGCTTTATTTTAGAAATATTATTTATGTATTATGTATATAAGGAACAAATAGGCCCTAATGTACTACTCTGTATTACTCTAAAATCCACCGAACACGGTTCACTAGTAACGCCGCAAATAGACACTACTTGATTTCTATGGGTTAAGTAACTCCTGAACCACTTTAGCGCATTCCCTCTTATACCAATAGAGCTCATTTTATTAAGTAATTTTGACCTATCAATGGAATCAAAAGCTTCAGCCAAATCAAGAAATGCCACCAAAAAATGCCACCAATACCCTGTTTTTATCTGCCAAAGACTGATTAAGCACATTTGTCAGATCAAACAATGCATCGGAAATATTTCTTCCACTCCTGAATCCATACTGTTCAAACAAGATATTATTTCTTTCTAAATAGTTTGATAACTGCTCTTTAATTAACTCATCAAGAATTTTGGAACACACATTGAGCTGTTAGACTGGTCTATAATTACTTATATTTTCTTTATTGTCGGATTTATATATAGGAATGACTTTAGCAGTTTTAAAAACTGTGGTATATACTGAGGATTGTATACTGGAATTCATTATATGAGTTAAAGATCAAATTAAAACTTGCAAATTTTCTTCCAAAAACCTGGCATGAACCCCATCCAGATTAGGAGCGGAAGCTCCCAGAAACTGAGAGACACACCGCCAGACGTCCGTCTCAGTAACATTGTTAAGTTGGAAGTCTATATCAGTTGAGTGTCATCGACCACTGGATGCCCGACAGGTCGGATGGCTTAGGCAAGATGTATTTCTACGTTTGAAAAATGAATATTAAAAGTGTTGGCTACATTTTTAATTGACTCCTTTGAAAGAGGACTGTTAGGCCTTAAAAATTAGTTTACAGGAAAATCTTCTACTTTTAAACATTTTTCTTTAAATTCATTTAAAGTTTCCCATAATATTTTTGGATGTTTACTACAGTTATTCAATTTGTTCCTATAATATTCTATTTTAACGGATTTTATTAATTCTGTGAGTTTATTTCTGTGATTCTTAAAATCATCGCATAGCTCTTGATTGAATGGCTTTTTTTATGACTTTACTTAGCTTATCTCTTTGCCGAATAGTTTTAATAATACCGGTCGTGATCTAAAGTTTTATATTTTTTTTAAGCAGGATGTGAAGTACAGCTTTACCTTTTTGGATTGGGATATTAAATTTAAAATAATTGACAACAACCTGTCTGCACAGCGGTGATCGTCCGAATCACCCAAAATCTCAAAACAATCCTGCTCCCGCGTCAGCAGGGCTACTTGCTGATAATCTACAAATGATCCCGTACCTTTGATAACAGCACCCAACCCAGCGACAACGGGATCAGGAGGGCCGAGTGAGAGTTCCACACACACAGCGTAATGGTCAGTTATACAGGACTGAATCACCCCCATCCGTACCCCATCATAATCCATATGTTTCACAAATATATGGTCAATAGTCGATTCAGTATTGTTAGTGACTCTAGTGGGTTTGTCAATACCATACACAAAGCCTTCCTCATACAAACAATCTAAATATCTATCTGCATGTCGGTCGGGTCATAATAAGCTTGTAATCCCTCAAAAAACAATTCCATATTACTATCATGAGTTCCAGAGTAACATGACGCTAACCGACTTTCCATTGTACAAAACGTCAACATTCAGCCCATAAACTCCATTAATATTAACCTCTACAGATTGGACTGCTAATCTTTTACTTAAATAAACTACTAAACTGTCATTCTTATTCCTTCTGTTTGTAGTAGTAACAATGTCATACCCGTCTAGGTTGATTAAGTCAATATCCTCATTACACCATGCCTCCCCAAGCACAATCATATCAAACTCTTTTATATCTTGCAATAAAATGAAAACTTGTTCAACATTCTTACAATAACTTCTCACGTTTATATGAAAGTTTGTTAGGTAATTGTTTTTAGTACCAGAAGAAGATTTGCCAAAAAGCCGATTGAAACCTTCACTAACACCACACTCTAAACATTGTATTTTATTAAAGCGCTCTATTACTATTGCATGTATTTTTTGGTTCTATGTCTGTAAATTGTAGTAATAAGTGCAAAACAAATATATATATTTTAATATTGGGTAAAGTTTTTAATACTGTATGGATAGCGTAAGAAAAATTGAAAAATAAACCGTGCCGGTACTTGCCCGCATTTAGACAGTTTCCGTCAAGATAAATCGATTAAATTTCTAACTGAAACAATAAGTATGCTAAACACAAATTCTAAAAAATCAACCGCTTCAAAGAAGAAATGAATTTTACTCTCCGTATTGGAAATTGGAATGCTAATGGTTTACTGAAACATTTATCTGAATTGGAATTGTTCTTGAAACACCAGAAAATAGACGTCTGCCTTATCTCTGAAACTCATTTTACAAAGCATTCATTTGTTAATATTCGTGGCTTTGTTTGCTATCACAGTCCACACCCAGCCAACAAAGCTAGAGGAGGATCAGCTGTATTGATAAAAGATAATATACTACATTGGGAGGAACCTGCAGTTGAAGAAGAAATGATGCAAGTAACAACAGTCAGCATACAGTCTAAGAAGAAATTGCTTAAAATTTCTGCAATTTACTGTCCGCCAAGACACTCGCCCTCCAAAGATGACTTCAAAAGTCTCTTTAAAACCTTGGGTTCATGTTTTGTTATTGGAGGAGATTATAATGCAAAACATACACACTGGGGCTCTAGACTGATCACTACAAAAGGTAAAGAGCTATATCATGCAGGACTAGAATATAAATGCACATTTCATTCCTCTGGATCACCAACTTACTGGCCCACCGATCCCCAAAAATTGCCTGATTTGATTGATTTCTTTGTCGCCAAGGGCATAAACTGTAATTATATTTCTGTTGAAAGTAACCACGATTTGTCATCTGACCACACGCCAGTGATTTTAACAGTCAGTAAATCAATAATACAGAAACCAAATCTCCCAAGACTATGTACAAAGAAAACAAACTGGGACAAGTTTAGAGCAAAGTTGCAGATGTACTTGGACCCTGAAGTTCCACTTGAAACCAAGGAAGAGATTGATAGAGGGGTCGAACAATTCATTGCTGACATACAGTAGGCAGCAGAAGAAAGTACACCACCTCAAAGTCGAAACATTGGATTGGATACGAGTTACCCAATGGAGATCAGAGAGCTGGTTCTAGAAAAAAGACGCGCTCGAAGAAAGTGGCAGCAATCCAGATATCCAGACGATAAAGTTAGATTTAATCGACTCAGTAACCAACTGAAAAAACGTATCAAGGAAATTAAAAATGAAGCGTTGTGTAAATTTCTCAGCAATTTAACTGCTGATGAAAATACAGAATATTCACTTTGGAAGGCTGCTAAAAAAATAAAGAGGCCTAAAATTCAAAATCCACCATTAAAGATGGAGAATGGTTTGTGGGCCACAAACTCTATGCAGAAAGCGAATCTGTTTGCTAAATATCTAGCCGGTGTTTTTAGTCCCTTTCCAAAAAGTACAGATCAGGAAAATATCAGTTCTTTAGATAGAAATGACAAAAAAGACATCCAATTCGTGACCCTAAAAGAGCTTAAGAATATGATAAGGTGCAACATATCAGCAAAGAAATCACCAGGATATGATCTTATAACTGGTCAGATAATGAAAGAGCTCCCAGACATGGCTATCATAAGGCTTCAACATATGATAAATGCCTGCTTTAAGGTGAAATATGTACCTCGCCATTGGAAAATTTCGGAGGTAATACTAATATTAAAACCAGGAAAACCCTCTTCCGCTGTAACATCATACCGTCCGATATCATTACTACCAGTCATGTCTAAGATCTTCGAAAAGCTGCTTCTAAGAAGGCTTGAGCCGATCATTCGAGACAGACAGCTGATTCCTACACATCAGTTTGGGTTTAGACGTAGGGATTCTACTATAGATCAGATTCACCGTATTATCAACATAATCGAAAAAGCTCTTGAAGAGAAAAAAATATGTTCAGCTGTTTTTCTTGATGTTGCCCAGGCCTTTGATAAGGTTTGGCACGAGGGCCTTGAATATAAACTATACAGGGACCTACCAACTCAGTACTTTGAGTTATTACAATCGTATATTAAAGGAAGGTACTTTCGAGTTCGTCATGGCTGTGACTACTCAGAATTAAAGAGGATAACAGCAGGTGTACCGCAGGGTAGTGTCCTTGGACCTGTGCTCTATTTGTTGTATACGCGTGATATTCCAGATGTTGTTGATTCAATTGTTGCCACATTTGCTGATGACACTGCTATCCTTGCGGTTGATGCTTGTATTGAGAAGGCCACGAGTAGACTACAGGGTGCAATGGATAAGATAAGTACCTGGACAAAGTGCTGGCGAATTAAACTAAATGAGGCAAAATCAACGCACATAAACTTTACGAATAGGAAGATTACCACCCATCCATTGTTTATCAATGCTCAAGCTGTTCCTTACTCCAACAATGCCAAATACTTGGGGATGACCTTAGATACTAAGCTCAAATGGAAAGTCCATGTAAAGAAAAAAGTTGAAGAGCTTAGAATAAAATATAGAAAACTTTACTGGCTGCTTGGACGTAACTCTGGGCTTACAGTGCAGAATAAAATCTTAATATACAATCAAATATTGAAACCAGTATGGACATATGGCATACAACTATGGGGCTGCACAAAGCAGTCTAATATCAAAATAATTCAAAAATTCCAGAACAAGGTATTACGGGGAATAGTCAATGCCCCATGGTATATTAGAAATGGTGATTTACATCGCGACTTGAACATCAGACTTGTTGAGGAGGAAATCAAGAAATGTGCAATAAGTCACAATTTGCGCCTTCTCACTCATGAGAATTTAGAAATGAGAGCAGTGCTTGAAGTGGCCGATAATGTTCGCCGCCTCAAGAGGATTAAGCCTCACGAACTGCTTCATTAATAATAAGGAAGTTATTATTATAATGATTATCCTCTAATGTGATTTAGTATTTAAGAATGAATCATTGGTCGATTTTGTTTATAAATTGGTTATGAATAAATAAAATTAAAAAAAAAAAAAAAAAAATTTAGACAGTTTCCGCAGAGGCTTACAAACACTCAACTCATTGTTAAACATCATGTCTACTTTTTACAGTTTCTATTTAAGCATTAAACATTTTTTCTTTCTTCCCCTTTTCCAGTACCGTTAACAGTAGTTACTGGTTCTATAGACCAAACATAGATCAATCAACACAATAACTTTTGAAATATAATTTCCCTTATAACATTATTTTGTAAAGTATCTTAAGCTTGGAAAATAACACTAAAGTTTACGTAGAACGATTACAGGGGTACAAATTTAAATAAATAAGAAGTACTTTATGGGACAAAACATTAGTCTGAACAATAAGTTAACTAAAAATAATACACTTGTTAAATTGTTAAGGTAGGCCTATATTTGTCCCACATTACCTATATTGAGAAATATCTTAATTTAAAAAAGAAAGAAAAATTAATTCAACTCAAAGAAAAGGCAATAATAAACTAAAATAAACATAATAAACCAACAACATATTAGGTTTAACCAATAATTTAAACAAATAATAATACACTTAATTATAGCTATTGAGATATCATTTATCTTCTCAACTTATATTGTGAGATATCTTAAGTTTGGAAATAACATTAAAATTGACTTAGAAACGATTACAGGGATACCCATAATAAAAAGTACGTAATAAGAACAAAATTTAAATCTAAATAATAAGTCAAATAATAAATACTAGTGGCTTGTAGGGGCAATTGCCCCTATATATTGTAGTAATTTTACTAAGTAAATTGTTAGTCTCATGATTCACCGTACCTTAAATTATCATTAAAAATTTGTGAATATAATACGCACAATAATTCTTACATACCTGCGTAATTTATTTTGATGTCTGCTATGTTTAAAACTAAAATTTGAAAGCACTGTGCAAGCGGTTTATTATCTAAACATTTTAATGGTAAGACAACTAAGGAAACATTTTTTCAGTACTCTTTATGGATATTAACTAAATATGTAAATAAATGTATTTTTATCTATTAAAACATTTTAATGGTAAGGCAACTAACGAAATTTTTTTCAATACTCTTCATGGATATTAACTAAATATGTAAATGTCTTTGAATCTATTAAAAATGAACTTAGAAAAACGCAATGATAATGTCATCTTCAAAATTTTAAACTTCTAATATTATGACAACAAAATCTCTCTGTAAACAAAATTTATTGTATACTGTCCATTTTGGTCGCTTCCTTGATCTTTACTTGGATGTATTATGATTTTAACGTCATCTGGCCGCTTTACCCGACTGAAGGCAACATAAAGTTGATCATGTGCAAACACTGGTCTCTTCAAATAAATACCAACTTTTGTAAAAGCTTGGCCTTGCGCTTTATTTATAGTAATAGCAAAAGCTAATCGCAATGGGAATTGAATCCTTGTAAACTTAAAGGGCATATTAGGATCTGTAGATATTAGTTTTATTTTTGGCATAAAAATTATGTTCCCTTTTCCTACTCCAGTAATTACTTCTAATTTTATACTTTTTTCAGACAAACCTAACACAACCATTCGTACTCCATTAACTAATCCAGATCCAAGGTTCATATTTCTTATGAGCATCACTATTGAACCTACTTTTAAAACTAACTTGTGTGGTGGCATTCCTGATGGTGTTATTGAATTTATAAACTCGATTGGTACGTTTAATCTCTCTGTAAGGTCTTCTGAAACTACCTCATCAATACTGTAATATTCTTTGGAGTCTCCTTCGATGATTTGTAAGACTTCTTCATTTAAATTGTCACAATGTTCGTTTAAGGGACAAACTATTATTTGATTAGAGTAGTTTTTAATATTTTCTAGAGTTAATGAGTCGCCATAAACATGTTGTACAATTGTACGACCAGAGAGAACAAAATTATCAGGAATGTCGATTGCCGATGTTGCCCTATTGCTTTCTAAGGTTCCATTACCTAACCGTAAAAGCCAATCACAAAATGTAGTTTCATTTTGATTTGCACGCATGTTTTTTTTTCAAATGCAATATAATTACATTTTTCCAAATTTTACTTCTCTGTAGGCATTCTTCAATTATCTGTACCTTGCTAGAAAGTGGTACCACAGGTAATACTTGCCTAAAGTCACCTCCAAAAAGTACTACTTTACCTCCCATTGGTACCTTAAAGAGATTATGATCCTTACTTTTCATGATATCTCTCAATAGACGATCAATGCAATCAACAGCAGTGGCTGGAACCATGGATGTTTCATCTATTATTATAACTGCAGAATCCCTCAAAGTAGTTGCTTTTTCAGAATTTACCTTAATCATTGAAACAGATGATTGCTGTACAGGTACAGGGAGACCAAACAAACGATGAAGCGTGGTTCCTCCCTCTAAAAGTAATGCCGCTATTCCAGTCCATGCACCTGCCAATGCAATCTCACCTCTTCCTCGGATTATATGTAGAAGACACGAATATACAAATGTTTTACCACTTCCACCTGGAGCCTCTAAGAAAAACAGTATTTCTCCTGTATTACCTGATATAGCATTGAGAATTCGATCAACAGCAGTTTTTTGTTCATAATTAAGTTTTGAGTACATTTCGGCACCTCGTACAGACTCTTCATCTACGTTATAATAAATATTCAAAAGGTTTATGTTTCGAGGTACTGGTAAATTGAGGCTGGCACAATTAAATCCGTTTTCTCTAAGAATGGTGTCTATTTATTGCAAAGCTGCATTTTCAGCCTCATCTACATTCATTTCATGGAAGTCCTCTATGAATTTGTCTTTAAAAGAAGTCCAAAGCGACAATGGAGATGTCGGCTCACAGAAACAACAAATGTATGCGAATAAATCTCGTAACTGTTTAGGCATTTTACTATTTTGTAATTCCTCTAAACAACGATGCCACTCTGCATCATCGTGAAGGAGTCCCCTTGCAACTGCAGCTTCTTTAAAATAGTTATATGTAATTCCATTGTAAACTCGTAGATCAGCAAATGATGTAGCCCCTTTAGCATGTAGAAGTAATATACGAAAGTAAAATCTGTTTTGATCGTTTGGTGCTACGCTGTACAATCTGCCTATTACATTTGATCCACATCTTTGTCGACGTACCCATTTCTTTGAAACAAATCTGTAGTGCTGTGGAATATCTACATATAAATATTGTCGTGCATTAGGATCTCGACTGTTTAAATCAAACCATGCTGTCAGTGTTGTATGATTTTCCGCCGAAGTTTGAAGAGCTTCCTCCTCATTTCCAGCACTGAAATAAACATTGTGATGTCCTTCTTCATGAACAGCTAAGCGAATTATTGTATGAGATTGTTCGTGCATTTTATTTGAGTGTAGTCGCCAAATACCCTCATGAGAACTAACATACCGCATATTGGCAAAGCGGATTGTTTCATCAAAGTTGAGCTTATCATTTTGTACACTATTTACAAATTCTAAGCAAGCTGAGTCATATCCTTTATATACATATTTAAATAAGTATTTTACTGATCGGACACTCGAGCAAACTTCAACGTTTATGTGAGCGTTATATTTCATCAATATATACGGATTATATGGCACAACAACTCTACTGTCAACCAGGTTAACTCCCTTTTGGGCTGTGATATCATTGTTTTGCCGACGGTAAAGTGGATATCCATTGCTGTTCTCAACTGTTTCATCCAAGAACTCTTTAGGATATTTTTTTGCTCATTTTCCATCCTTCATGCAAGGTGCATTGATATTTCGCACTCCGCATGGCCCATGAATCATGTTCCGTACAACAATGTCATGAAGCCTTGGAAACACATTGGGATTAGGTAACTCTGCACTAACACATTGGTCTATTTGGTCTGGTTCACGAATTTTTGATTCTTCGTCAAGGATTAGAAGCATATGACAATGAGGTAAACCACGTTTCTGGAATTCTATTACATACACATAAGCAATAACATTTCCAAACACGTTTTTCTTTAGTAGATAGCTTTTTAATTCATTCAGTTTGCATCTGAATACTCTAGAAACAATTTCTGGGCGATCAGCTGGAGTTTCATTTTCTTTAAGTGAAGAGAGTATTTCTGTCCATTTAGGGTTGCATGTCATGGTTATAAACAGATCTGGCTTACCGTATTTTTGCACAATAGCCATTGCGTCTTGATATCGCTGAGTCATGTTACGTGGACTTCCTTCAAATGATGATGGCAAGACAACAATTTTACCCAAAGTGACGCTTTCTAACTGTGCTCTGTTCAAAACAAAATCTTGCAATCCACGGTAATGTTCAACTCTGAGCTGTGATTGGTGTTGTCTTATATAATTGAGTCTAGCACTTTCCATTCTCGTGTACAAATCGACAATATATTGTTGAAATAATTTTTTTGCAGCATGGATATTTGAGAATCCTACCCGAACAGCAAGTCTATAGCACGCAAACTGTAACATAGTGAGTTTTTCGCGCATTCTTTGTCTTCGTTGCCCATTGTGAGTCATTTGTGGATCCCATCCGGGTTCTCCATTTGGAAATAATAGAGGATATAGCATTGGGTCACAATGTAAGCTTAGGTCCACTTTGGCGGTTATATACTACTACATAGCGATTGTGCGGGGGTTCACCTTCTTCCGAATTAAACACTCCGGCAATTTCATCTTCGGTAGGTTTGTTGAATCGCCTCAGATCCATAGAAATGTTTTCAACAAATCTAAGTACAATGTTTTGATTCCCTTCATTTGTCATCATTTCGGAAGCTTTTCTGTAGGATTGTGAATAGGGGTTATCTGATAATATGTCCGATAATTGTGTCACTATTCCCAATTCGAGTTCACTATTTTCCACTCTTTGTAGTCTAAGATTATTTGCAACTGCAGTATCGATGAAATATAACTGTCCATATGAAGGAGCTTGTCCATCAATTGGTAATAAGTCTAAAATATAACGGTGGATTTGGCCCTGAACTTTAAAGCAATATGGTCCGTTACCTGGTATTTCATTTTGTTTAGCCGAGAGGGATGCAAATGCCATAGCGCTATTATACTGTCTTATATTTTTCATAAAATGGTAATTATTAAATAACTGTTGCAGCTCATTGTTATTTTGAGGCTGTGGTAGATGTATTAGGCCATTGTGGCAGCAAGAGTTGTAGTGTCCATTCGTTGATTCATCAGTGAAGTGCAATGCACCACAATGTTCATTGGTCCTAGGTTGTGCATTGCTACCTCATTTAAAAGTGGTAATCTATACATAGGAATATCTTCTGATCATCCGGCTGCTCATTTCTTCTTCTTGCATTAATATCACGCCGAATCTGGCGCATGTTGTTCTCATTTCGAGGAACAATACCTCTGCGTGGTGGCCTACCTCTGAGTGGTGGCCTTCCGATGTTATTCATTACTGTGAAAGCAATTAACAACACACTTACACTTACACGTACATTTACTAATTTATTACCTAAAGTTTAATAGTGTAAAATTTTTGTTCAAAAGCTTTGATTCTAATTTTCACTTTGTTTATTAACTTCACGACCATTTAAAAACAAAACTAAATATATCACAAAAATGCACATTCAGGTGTGGTTATATTTTTCCAATTTATATAAAATCAACTGTTTTGACAATAAGAGATATAAACAGATTTAATTCTAGATTCCCATGCTATTTAAATTGGAAATATTGTACACTCGCTTTTATAGGAGTTGATAATGAAGAAATTATTAATGGAATATGTTTGTATGTTATACTAAGATGTACGAATGTTTCCGAAGTTAAACGAATGTGTACATAAACTTCTATAAACTTGGATACATAAATATATTATATTGATAATAAAATAAAGTATTTATATAACAGTTTATAACCTCAATACAAATCGTATAACGTATTATAGGCTACATTAGTTCTTTAACTCATATTTAGAAAAAAATTATCTTCGCAATACTTATTATATTGATTGAAGTTGTAAACATAACCCCAAAGTATAATCTGAGCTAGGTTTTGTTTGCGTATTACAGATCATGGGTGAAATCAGCTGTTATATTATATTATTAAGTTAAACGAATATTTATTTCTTCTTTAAATGTTACACCTGATTTACACCTGTATATGCCCATGCTATTTAAATGGGACTTATTTTATTCCGTAACAAACTTTTGGGACACAATTAAGAAAAATGAATATTTTCCCCCAAAACTTCATGCCCAGACCTCTAAAATGAGACCTCTCCCAGCTTCCTACGACCTACCGTTCGCTCTGAATTTCATTTTCAAATTTGGGCTTACGGAATTAAATATATAGATTACATTTGTTAAAATTTAAGGTATCATTTCCCCCATTACGTTATATTGAGAAGTTTCATAATAGACTATAAAATAAAGTAAACATATCCAATAAGCCAAACGATTAATTTAAAATAATAATAATGCTTTTGCTCTGAAGTTTTTAATTTGTTATAAGGCTATTTAAATTGGAGAACAAAATCTCTCCTATACCACGAAGGTGTGGATTTAACTGAATACAATAATTTAAATCAATGTTTACATACTTAAGGTCTTTCTCACGTTTTAGACAAAGTCATTAAGGTCCTGTTCTTCCCTAATCCACACTGCTCTACCACCCTCTTCTTTTCTTACAAGAACTTTCCCATTTCTGTACCATGCAAAGGCGATCTTCTGTGCTTTCTTCATCTTGCTTACTTCAGCCATCAAATATTTGTTATGTGGAGATAAGTATTCATTTATAAAAACGAAGCCTGCATTGAGACTCCTATCCAACTCTGTAATATCTAAGACACTAAACACACATTTTCTTGTGAAGTCACAGGTATTCCAGCAATCTCAATATTATTTTTGCGCGAGTATTGCTGCAATTCCCTAAATTCCGCTCTTAGAATTGCGTTTTCTTTCGCCAAACAACCGACGTTTTCCTGTAAACCAATACAGGTGTTATTTTCTTTCTTTATTTTTTCCACAACTTTATATCATACTTGGAATGCATGGATGCC
Organism: Philaenus spumarius; assembly: GCA_018207615.1. Taxonomy (NCBI): domain Eukaryota; kingdom Metazoa; phylum Arthropoda; class Insecta; order Hemiptera; family Aphrophoridae; genus Philaenus; species Philaenus spumarius. The sequence continues at coordinate 46,112 of JAGFPH010003490.1, forward strand.
ATAGATAACTCTAAGCCGGTTATTTTCGATTCTTGACTGTCAAATCGGGCTAAAAGGTCCGTTTTTACAGAGTTTACAGCTTTAAGTAAAATGCTTACACTATTTGCATCGCCTTCACAGTCAAGACTCACTTTATTCGTTAAACTTTCAGAGGTACCAGTAGGCCTACATTGCACTAGCGCCGTGTTGCTTTCTTAACGCCTATTTTTTTTTTATTTTCGACAGTTTTTAGTTTTATACACGTGGGGTGAAACACTAAACTACATTCCAAACAAGTTATCATATCACCTTCATTAAGGAACACGCTGTCACACTTTGCACTTGAAGACATGATCACTATTTTTAGGCCTGAACTATTGACTCCACGTCAAGAACGGACAAGCCGGAACGCTCAGCAAGTTAACTTGGCGATTAGATATAACAATCCGCTCAAATCGACAACTGAAAGCCAACTTGCAATTGCTTATCCCCAAAAATTAGTACTTAATGACATTAATTTATTGTAGGCATGACAACGATTATTTGCAAAAAGACAGTAGAATATTTTCGTACCAGAAAAAACAAATTGTTTTGCCTATCCACCACTTCAGAATAATTGTCAAGACCATCTTCTCAAAAATCTGTGTACAATAATTACAATTACTTTAAAAGAATATGGTATCAGAATATCATAAAGATTTGACTTACAACAAGCTCAGAAGGTAACATATTTTAGGTTCCCGTAACCAACCAAATAGATAGAACACTCTAAAGTAATTTGATAATGTAATGCCCCATGAAAAATGTTTCGAACTATCAAAGCTAGTGAATCTTTCCTCTCATTAACACAAATACGGTCTGTTAAATTCGACACTAACAGCACTGGCTTGCATGCATTTCATCTCTAAAACTTCAATAAATTGGTTTGCATTTAGCTGTAAGTAAGCAAGATGGCGCCCTACTTATTTATTCCAAGATAGTTTGGTTTCTAAAATATATCGAGAAATCTGTACTCGGGAGTAAAACTTCAATTAACTCTTAATGCAGTCTCTATACTCGCATTGATCGCCTACTTTATATTTCCATTCCATTGAAAGTTGTGGCCTGGAAGTAAAACGGGAATGTAAATTGTAATTTAAATCTATCCTGAAGTGATATATTTTCAATGAAAATCAAACAGTGCTTTTGTAGTTTTATACAAAAAGTACCTGACAAGCGTTTACATAATGTATAGGTTCTAGTTTGAAAGCTTTTAACTGTATTTATAAAACGAAACGTCTAATTGATTCAAACGTTTATAATTAAAAGTTACATTTCCAGACGGTTTAATTATATTTAAATAATCAATAATCAGCATTTAAAACAAATTTTTATATTGCTAAGTAAAGGAAACAATATAATATAATAATAGTAACACCAGATGTTGACCAGAAGTCTTTTTCGTTCAGTTTTGTTTGTTTGCTTTTACCTAAGCGAAAAAATGTTTAGTGGTGAAAAATAAATACCTGAATATAAATTTAAAAAGTTGGTTGCTATGGTTTTAGATGTGAATTCTTTCAATAAACGTGTTTGGGTTCTGTGTAGACCAAAAATTATGTTAAGTTTTTTATCCAAATCAGCTGTTTTATTTATAATATTATGTAACAACAGATGTTTGAATTAAACTATTATTAATTTAACAGTAAGTATTTTCGTTGATTTTTGTTTGTGTTTTCTTTTAATTTGTTTACCTAATTTACAAAAGATGATTTTTATATGAAGAATAATAAACTGATTCTATATTTTTCTAAGTTGGTTGCTATTGTAATGAATGTAAACAAACATGTGTTGCTAATCTTTTGATCCGAACTGCTGTTTTATCTGATACAGGGCTGGGTGTTAATACAAGAATGTCACTACTTTTTAAGCTTTAAAATTAAAATTTGCAAAATCCTTTCTTAGTGTGCGTCAATGACCTTATGGCATAGTACGCACTGCGACTATTTGTTTGGACTCTTTGTCGTAGACGCTCGGATTCATGTTGCAGACTCTTTGCCCTCACATTGCCGCTCTGGAAATCGTGTACGCATCTAGTTTGATTCTGAGGCATATCAAACGAGGTCGCATTCTCGGGGATTGCAGTACGGAGTCAAAAAAGGGCTAACAAAAAGCCACCACGCTGGTGGATTTGTGGAATATTCAAGCCATGAAATAAGCCAATGCACGATCTCCTTGACACATTGAGATTGGAGGACGGAATGGGATTCCGAAATTTTGTTCGGATGAGTAAATTCGACTTCAAAAATCTTCTGGAATTGGTTGGATCACACATTTCGAAAAAGAAGACGAATTTTAGGGTGCTAGTTTCTGCTACCAACAGGCTAGCAATCACGCTCCGTTTAATCGCAAGTGGAGACTGATAATACAAGCCTCGTGTATCCTTTCAAAGTTTCTTTTGTAAAGTTTCCTCGTGTATACTTACAAAATAATATATGAATTCGTCCCTCAAGTCTGCACAGCCATCACCATTGCGCTGAGAACGTATATAAAGGTAAGCCTATTTTTTCGTATGGAATAAGTAGGCCTACACGATTATTTACTGCTCAACTTACATTTCAAAATAAAATAGGAAATTTCATTTTTAAGTAATTATTTATTGTTCAATTTATGTACATTAAAAAATAGGAAATTTAAAACTAATAATGTTATATTGACGTAAAGTCCCTCAAGTATGAGGACAATGATTGAGTGCTGTAATCTTGTGTGCTGTTCCTATAGGAAGGTGAGAAAACGCTATTTAGATCATCAGAGCTGGATACGGTAGATTAAGAAGGCTTGGAGTGCAATGAATGTGAATTATTAGAGCTTAAACCATTGTTTGAATTAAAATTAATCTGAGTTATGTCCTGTTTTGCCTGATTAACTTCGCATTGTGGTTTATTGGCAGTTTGTAAAGAATCACTGATGAACTCAACAAAAATTGCATGGGAATCCCTTTTCGTGACCACTATATAGTCAACGATTTCATACATTGTAGAGCCTCAATACTGACATCACCAGGAATGTAGCATACTTTTTTACGCTTGTGTGGTTGAAAAGTCGAAGTCTGTGGGAGGCTGTCCGCACTTTCCACTTTCCCTCAGCTGTGGTCGGAGAAAGGGTGATTGCGGGAATGTCCCAAATAAAAATAAAATTCAATTCGAACATATAAAACAACAATTTCTATTATAAATAAATATAAAATATCTGCCAAAAACGATTTTCATGCAACTGTTTATTTTTATTTCAGCTTTCTAAAACCAGCGCTGATTGGCAATGAGTAGCAGACGATTTTTCAAGAAGATTTCATTTCCCAAAATGTATTGGCAGCATTGATTGTAAACTCATTTTAATCGTGTCCCCAGATCTCAGTGGGAGTTTATATTTTAACTAGTGGACCTGGCAATGTTTCGCTATTGCTTTATTTACTTTTAAGGGTCGTTATCCCATTTTATCCCATTGACTTAAGTAATTGAATTGCAAATGTCTTTTGTAAAACATTGTAAACAAAATGTAAAAATAAAAACTCTGTTCTTCCTGTTCTGTTAGCATTTGTTATGGCAACAGCTGTTAAGCCTGAAACATTATGTTCTTAATGTTTTGCTAGCATTTGTTATGACAACAGCTGTCAAAATATAATGATTCAATCAACAAATCCTATCTGGCATAACGATAACATGGCAGGGCCACGGGGGTGAAGCCCTTAACGTACATTGAGCTCATTTTAAGGGACACACAACTTCAGAATAAGCTCTTATAAATAACACTAAAAACGTCAAAATCGGTAAAAAAAATCTAGGAGGAGTTCTACTCACAAAATAACCCCTGGCAAATTAATTTTACAGCATCCTGGATGGGATTCAATAAATAATAAATCGCAACACACGAGATGCTAGATTCATTATCGCGGAGCGTCCGAGGACAATGAATACGAGACGCAGCTCCGCGTCAAAGAGTCGGAACAAAGAATCCCAGTGCGTACTAATTTTTAATATTTTTTTAATACCATCCGAAATGGGATTCGTTACACAATATTGCGCAACATTGAGTCAGTGCGGATGTGAATCACAAACAGAATGAACTTCTCTCGCGTGGTTTTAATATTTTGTAATACCATCCGAAATTTTATTCTTTACAAAATATTGCGCAACATTGAGTCAGTGCGGATGTGAATCACAAACAGAATGAACTTCTCTCGCGTGGTTTTAATATTTTGTAATACCATCCGAAATGGGATTCTTTACACAATATTGCGCAACATTGAGTCAGTGCGGATGTGAATCACAAACAGAATGAACTTCTCTCGCGTGGTTTTAATATTTTTTTAATACCATCCGAAATGGGATTCGTTACACAATATTGCGCAACATTGAGTCAGTGCGGATGTGAATCACAAACAGAATGAACTTCTCTCGCTTGGTTTTAATATTTTTTCTCAGTTTTTGTTTGATAAAATGTGGACAACTGATTCTGCGATACGAATAATCGAAGATTTACAAATGCGGCGATGTTTGTGGGACATTTCTTCGGATAAATATAAAGATTGGGCCCCCCGAAAGCAGAAGTTGTGTCTGAGTTATCCCAAAATAACTAGAAAGGAATACTTCGATCATTGAATATTCTACGAATCTACCAGCGTGGTGGCTTTTTGTTAGCCCTTTTTTTACTCCGTAGATCTAGATAAAAGGCTACTGCAATCCCCGAAAATGCGACCTCGTTCGACATGGTTCAGAATCAAACTAGATGCGTACACGAGTGACAATGTTGCGTGGCAAAGAGTCTGCAACTTAAATCCGAGCCGTCTACGACAAATAGTCCGAAAAAAGAATCCCAGTGCTCACTAGGCTTATAAGAATACCTATACCTTTAACTTTTTGTATTTTTATCTTAAGTATTTTTTTCTCTAAGTTGATTCTGTCTACGTTACATATATAAACATAATAAATAGGCCTACATATATACTACATGTAGAATATTTATAAAAATATATAGGCCCTACATAATATATAAACTTAATATTTTGAAATTATATTTTTTCTCATGAGTATTAAATTAATCTGCACATGATTTTTCCCGGGTTCTTACGAGTTGTATTATATTTTATAAATTCAGTTACACTTATTATAAACTTTTATAAACATACTTTATCAATAATTTTCTAAAATACTCAAATTTACAACTTTTGAACACCCTTTTTCCATCTTAACTACCTTAGCATAACTATAAAGTCTTATCAAATAAAATGTCTCCACTAATTCTGTATTCCAATTAACAATCAAGAAAATGATCAAAGTACATATTTGGCCTTCAAAGTTGTAGTGATTGTCTCGGAAGTTAAATAAACGCAAACCTCATCACGAGGTTCTTGAGTACGGCTTTATCTCATTTACGGATACAGAATTATTAATTGTTATTTTATTTGTCAAGCCATTCCACTGAACTTAATGTCTGGTAAAAGCTTATCTCTCTCCTCCCAGTTAAGTGCAGGAACATTGATATGACCCAGGTTTACTTAACAACATAAATGCAATCATTAAAGTTATTTCTATCTGTTTGTCGATTTCAATGTTCATTCGTAATACATTAAAACTTCCTTTACAGGAAAACGAGTAAACTTAATGTGTACTAAATTGTTCGTAAAACTAATCAAAACTTTTCTATTGTTTTGAAACTACTGTGGGGGGATGTTGAAAGACTTAAGATTTAAATTGATAATGTTACACTGTTTGCTAATGTACATTAGAACCACATCAAATTAAGATGAATATAATAATCGTGCATTTCTGTGTTTTTCGCTGTGTAGTGAACGCTGATCTTGATTTAATAGAAATACTTAGTGGAACAACAGTTCATCTCAAAAGTTAACAAGATCAAACCAAGTGAACCATTTTGATCTTGCGTTCGCTCTAGCTATTTTTGATTTGTCGATGATATTTCAACAGTGTGTTTATTGATAAGAGGATTTATTGTTTTCATTTCGACAAGTAAACTTTACAAACAATTGATACGACCGCGCTCCAGTAACGAGTTGAGAAGCGGTCGTGCAAAATGTTCATTCTTAGCACATACATGGCTTCTTTTACACTATTTGGTTTTTAGCGTATGACTTTAGTGGCTTTATAGAAGAGCATATTTCACATTACAATGTCCCGGCAATGTCCACTGCCACTGCAAACCACGGCAACCGAACGAAGCTCAGTGACCTAATGCAAGTTTTCACATTATTCGTACAACAGCCTGCCTAAGTCCTCATCTAATTGTTAAGAACGGTAGATTCACCTGAGTTACCCAATTTAACAACAAACACGTAGGAAAATATTAAAATAGCCATTTTTATGATGATAATTATGCAATAATTAAATAAAAAATAAATTTTAAGAAATAGTTTATCAGTTTTTACCTGTTAGTTTATTCTTTCTTTTTTTTTATTTAATGTACTTTCGTTATTATTTTTTTTTTGTCTCATTATTATTTATTTGTCATAAATATTGTAATTATAATAAAACATATTTGTATTTCTGTAATATTATCAAATGCAATTGATCAAAGTGTATTTCTTCACATACACTAAATTCATTGTCTGATTTGTAAACAAATGTACTAAAACTATTATTGTTTAAAACTGTCTAAAAATAATTCTCATATTCAGATTCATCTGATTCCTATATATAGGGTGCTTAAAAAGACGTTTCAAGAATTCAGGATATGATTATGTATGAAGAAATGAAGGAAATCCTGTGTGAAGTTGTAACCTAAAACAGCTATTGATTTCAAGCCTTTAAATTTACCACTGTGTATTTTATTTCGTCAATTTCTTCTTCTTTAACTATCAGCTGTTACATTAAACTTCTGGCTTATATTAGTACGTGTGTAAACCAATGAAGAAAAAGAAATCATCGACGAAATCAAGAACCCAAAGCTTCTCACTTTAAGCGTTTTGCGTATCGCGAGTTCTTGTATTTTACCTTATCCAAAAAGTGATCACTTAAATGTTTTCACTTCAAAAAGTGCGTGAGACTCTAGCGCGTTAGAAGTAAAACTTCTCTGGTTCTATAAACAGCCCAGTGCATGTATGGCTTGATAAACATTTTATATCCATATTAGCAGTCACGAAATTCACCTTATCATTGTCGTTTCTGTAGATAGCAAAAATTAAAGGCTCTGTACATTTACCGTGTTGAAAGTCACTAACGGCACAGACTCAGTTAGATATAGTATGTTGTTTGCAGGCCTAAATAGTTTTGCAGGACGAAGTAAACAATACGAATTGAAAACAATAAACAACGATTCAAACATATAACAGCTGATTTAGTCCATAGCTTAAAACTTCAACAAAAATTAAATAAATATTAAAACATATTCAGCTAATGTACAGTATAATACGCAAGTGTCTGCTGGTTCCCTGTGCTGCGTATTAACACCTCTCTTTCTCTGACCAAATACCACTCACTGACTGAACACTTAAAAAGAATACAATTGCGTTAAAAAGATTAAAAATACAAACCACCACGGGCAACGCCGTCCGGGTCAGCTAGTGGTTTTATAAACATTACAGTATTATAGCAATGCGTGCTAATGTTGAACAATAAGTAATATATAGTTCGTTTAAGTTCAGTCATGTTATTAGAATTTAGAATTGTTGGGTTTTTGTTTTGGTCAAATGAGATAGGCACGGAAAAGGTTTGAGATAGCTTGAAAATATAAAAAACCTCCAAATCTAAAACGCACATAAAAAGCATTTTTATGCGTCTTTTTCGCGTGTTCAAAAAAAATTTTGTAATCTGATGAAATATGTTTAACATGAAATTTCCCATTAGGTTTTATTTTTATAAATCCAAAATTTTCTTTCGCATTCCTCGAAAATACGGGTAAGAGTATATAAATATGCGTTTTATCATTCGTCTTTCAAAAACTGAAAATGTGTCTTTTTATGAAAAATTATAAGAGAGCAAAGTTGTTCAGCAATTTTCCATACTTTTATAAATTCAAAATTTGCTTTCGCTTTCCGGAAAATGAAATTCAAGCGTACATATATGTATATAATTGTTTTACTTTTTCTACAAAAAATAGTGTTAATATCTCCCGAAAATTTTACTTTTATGTAAATCTACATGTAAGCAAATTCTTTTAGCTGGAAATGTCCAATAAGATAGCATTTTTATAAATTTTTTATTTTCTTGTGCTTTTCTGTAAAATTCTGGACAAAATACACGTATGTATTATACATAGACATCTTTTTTTTTTGCGACAAACATGAATTTCTCGAAAAATATGTATGGTCGAGTTAATACAAATTCCATTACCAGAGAAAGTTTTCAAATTGTAGGTTTTGGGCCATACATGTAAAAAGGTTCTGTCAACCAATTCATACCCTCCTTATTTAGAGTGAAAATTTTCTGCAATCGTTTTACAAAAAATTTAATTCTTAGATCAAGATTTTTGTTGTAAAAATACACCACTTCTTAAATTTTATTAAGTGTTGTTTTAAACATTTTCCTTTTCAATGGTTAATCTTTTCTTCCAAATCAAGCGAAACATGTTAAACTGGTAACTTTTTAAGTTGAATTTAGTTTGAATTGACTTTACGCCTCCATTAATTTTTTTCTTATTTAAAACTATTTTTCACGCAATAATTGTGTCTTACAAGCAGAGGTAATCTGAAAATATGGACATAGGGATAAAGTGTCAATTTTAGAAAAATGATTTTAATTTTTTTCTAGAATGTTAACTGTGTAAAATTTATACAAATTTTAAATATAACTAAATTTAAAATAACTAAATTTAATATAACTAAACCTTGTTATATTTTTAATTATTATTTGCCATCCGGCCACTACGGCACTCGATTCCCAGCTGGATGGTGGATGGAGGCCTACCATACCATATGTACCTATAAGGTTGCGGGGAAGGGGTGGCGTGCACGAACAAACCTTACATTTGTTATACATTGACTACAGACTAGCAGTAAACTTGACTTTGTCCACAACGGCCGAAATTAATTTAAACCAAAACTATTAACAAAACTTATCAAACTATTTTGAACGTTTGACTCCTTAGATCACGTCGGAGTAAAATATGAAACTTGTAGAGAATTCAATTTCTAACCACCAAGGTGGTCTCACATTTCCCCCCTAAAACCTACCGTTGAAACAGCTGTTTAAAATTCGTTAAACCAAAAAGTTTAAGAAAAACGCACACTTTTTGTGTTATAACCTCTAAACTATGAAACCTACAGAATCGGCTCCGTAGTCATTTCATAGAACTCGGCGAACTGAATCCATTGAGTATCTCAAATTGAATATAAGCCTACCCGTCTAATGTTAAACGTGATCAAAAGAAGGCGAAATAGCTGATCACTGATGACGTCACAACTTTTTAATGAATGGACTTTTTCGAATATGGATTTCTCCTACACCTTCCGGAAGAAATGAAGTGTCTAATGACTCAAGCCCAGTTGATGCCGTCACCAACAGACACGATTTTATTATACAGTATATAGAATTTGTTGTGAATGTGGAATTACATGCCATAGCAAGAATGCATGTCAATAATTTAAACCTTTAGATATAAACTGTTACAAAATCAAACTATATGTAATCAAAGTTTACTTTAAATTCAACATTATTAACATCTAATAAATTTAATAGTGTTAAATAGTTTCTGCTTTAAGGTGTAAATAACTAGCAACCTAATCCTATATTTGTAAAGTAAGACTTGAATGCTATACTTTCCTTTTAAGTTGAGATCTATTGCCAATCAAAGTGACATTCCAAAAGAATTCACATTCCTGTTAATAAATAGTTACAAGTTATGTTACAAATGAGAAATATAGTAATCTTTTAAAATTAGCATTTGGGTAACCAATTCGTTCTTTGCTTGGGAAGAAGAAGACATATAGATGAAGTCGTTTAACGAATTTTAAAATATTATAAAACGCTCTTTGTGATCTCTGTTGTTACGAGGCAGCCATTTTGTTAGTCAGTCTAAAACTATATTTACAGTCGTGCTTAGGAGTATAATCTCCATATTAGTGTGATAAACTATTATACCTAATTTGTTAAAAACTATGTCTTACAAGACTTTTGAATTTAAATGCACAAGGTAACCGCAATAAATGCAGTTTATAAATGTCTTTAACCTGTAAATTACTTAAATTCCACTCCTCCATAGAATACTAAATAGATGTTTAAATTTCAAATAAAATTCATTCGTCTGGGTTTCTCTGCAATAATCTTTGTAAAAACGTGACGAGAATTGTCCGACTCACAAACACACATCAATGCACCTGGTGATGCACAATTCGCATTAAGAGTTTCTGTCGTTATTATTAAAAATCACTAGTTTCAAATTTATTTTATATACCGTCATTTCTCATCTGTAATGTTGTCTGTTTAATTTATTTGTCTCTTAACGTATGTATAATTTGTACCTGATTTAAAACTACGCATAGTTGTGTCTGTGAGTAATATACGTAAGAAGGAAGATATGCGTAAAAATTACCTCCCTTAGATTTATAAATTTAAAAATGAAAAATCGAAATTAAAAGTAATTCGATCACCCAGCAACCCAGCGTGAGTTGAGCGATTTCCAAAAATTATGTTTTTATGTTTTAGGGTTTCAACCAACTATTTGGAATATTGATCTACTCACGAAGGCGTTAAATGGCGTATACGAAAATAAATAGAACATTTTTTGACTTCGGCTTCCAGCCTATATAATTCCAGAATAATTCCTATACTTATTTTTTTAGATAAAACCCCACAAATGTTTCATTCTAGTACGAAAAATCTCAAAAATTTACTTCCGATCAAAAAAACAGCTTCTGATTGTTGATTTCTGTTTGCTACATTCTCGTCCGAGCGAAAACCAACGTGTGTACCAATTTTGCCAACTTAAAATACGGCAATTAGAGTGCGAAGCATAAATACACATATATTATAATATAACATTTTAATTACACCTAAAAACATGTTCTGGGGTCCATGATCAGTGGTCATTGACCACTTCCGACCTTAGGTCTCACCAAATGACTCAAAAAAAGTGTAAGTTTCGCAAAAATGTTAGAAAAAATATTATATATTAGTGAATGAAGTCCAGTAAGGAAAATTATATATAATATAGGTGAATCCCACAAATATGTGTGTTCCATTATCATCTTATAAAATAAATACATATCTAGTATGCTCCTCGGCTTCTCAAGACAACGTCAGAACGTTGAAATCCAAGAAAATGGGTTGTTTGTTGTTGAAACCATTTAGGTGTACTTGAATTTCAACTAGAAACATACATTTTTTATGAACCCGGGGTTTTTATATTTCATTGCTAACATTGAGGTGCAATAAACTAATGTCTTTTTTACTCTTACATTTAAAAGTTGACCATTTTGTATTCTGCACATGAACCCACCAAGATGTTTAAACTCTCTTCTCAAAGATGTATTACTGATGACCATTTTCAAAAATATGCGGTGAAGGCTTCTTTTCGGATACTGTAACACTTGCTGAATCACTACAGTGATTTTCATACGTAGTGATCGTCTTTGGTCCGCCTACTCACCCTTTGTGCTCAAAACGCTACCCGTACTACGGAACTTGTCAACAATATTTATCATTACGGCATTACTTGGAGGCTCTTTCTGAAATAGTTCTTGAAACTCTACAGCAGTTCACATCAAACTAGGAACATGTTACGTATAAGCGAAAATAATGCTCTACGATGAAAACTTTCTCTGGAGTTGTGAGCACCATTACAACATTAACTGACCTCAAACAAGAAAGTAATAATAAGCATCATGGGCTGGCAACAATCAACAATAATCAGCTGTTGAATCAGACTACTTCAAATTTTTGTCAAAACATTTACTCTTGCAGTGTACTGAGTTTGTCAGGAGTCTGACGAACAATGTATAATTGATTCCCGGCATGGCTATTGTTAAAACACAGTATATTGGTTGTAAGTGTTGATGCGTTGATTTGAGTGTTAGTTCTGTAACTAATGCAGACTATATAACTTGTTTTGAGCTGGGTATATGTCGTTAGGGATTTTTAACATGGTAAATATACAGAGCCTGCAATTAACCATTTTACTCAAAGACCTGAAATAAATTTTGGAAACGAAACAAAAAATCGTACATTTCAATCATAGGCCTATTTAAATAACTATTTTAACTCTAAATATTCTAATTAGTCATTTAGGCAAAACTATATTATTGTTCATTTCAAAATTCACTTAAGTTTTCATCGACAGTAGGCAAACTTTAACAGAAGCTCAAACTTTGATGATTCTATTGCAATAGATAGTGGTAGTTTAAAATATAGTTTTTTGTCTGTAGGCCTAAATTTGTTTTATTCTGTTAAGAATAATTAAGTAATCAAAAATGATTGTAAAAATACGTATATTTTCAACGATTTCTAACTTCAAATCGATCATGTAGTATATTATAGACTACATTAGTTTTATAACTCATATAAAAAACAACCAACATGCAGACATTATAAGAAGTTTGTTTTGGTAGAAGTTGTAAACATAGTCCCAAAGTATAACCTTGGCTAGGTTTTGTTAAAGTATTACAGATTATGAGCGAAATCAGCTGTTATATGTCGAAGTGATGTTTATTCTTGACAGATGCTTAGTAATATAGGATAATATATGTCTTTAAAATAATAGTTATTTTGCATAAGTATGCGCATGCACTATGATATTTTATTTTAACGGGCGTACGTACACTCAATATATTATAGGTATTGATTTTGTGCCACCTGACTGTACGGACACTTATACATCTTTGATTTATATACATGTACATTATATGTATACAAAGAGAAATGCTTGTAAATCCCTAAGTCTGAAACTTTAGGAGTTATGTCCGTATGTGTATGAACACGGTAATTTTAAAACACAACAAGCTAGATGTATGAAATTTTGCGGTCCATAGATCGAAATTTAAGATCTATATTTTTCGTCTGTTAATAGTAAAGAACCAGACAATTAATTACATCTTTACAAAGAGACACCCGTTTTCTTGATGTAAAGAAGGATAGAAAACTGTTTTCTGTATGAGGAGGTGGGCAGTAAGAACCCTTGAGGTATAACTGCGGAAGCGTAACACCCGCCACATTACACAATAGAATAGTTGAAGAAGAGTTAAGTTACCACTTTGTAACTTTTATGTTAGCTACGAGATGAAAGCTAAAATGTATTTTAATATAATATTAATGCTTTGCGTACAGTAAACAGCTGATGTAGTCTATGTTTTGAAAATTTTTTTGCTATGGAAGTAACCTCTGTTAAAACAGATATTTTTTTAAAACTAAAACGCTTATTTAAAATTTCGCTGTAGGAAAAACGTTGTGTGTATCACGGGTGCAAAGTTTAATTTGTCACACTCAATCGAAAGTTTAATTTGTCAACTGTTTATCTCGTGTGACAAACTCAACTTTGCACCCTAGATACAAAAATAACTATTTTTCAATGTAAATCCAATTATTAATAACTAGGGCTCCACCACAGCACGCTTCGACTCGGAAGCAAATATAACCACATTACAGTATTGTGAAATCTGATATTTTCACTGAAATTACGATTGATTATTTCAGTGGCACTTGTATCAGAGTATGTTAGTGGGGTTTACTTCTAGATATGTCATCAAGCATTGAAATTTTTTTTGGAGCATTCGGGCCATACAAATTCAAATTTTATGACAATTTTACGTTTTTTTTTTTATTTATTTTAAAAACTAAAATAGGTACGAGGTTAGTTGATATCTCAATCGAAAGATATAAAAATGTATAACATTTACCCCTCTTACACCCTTCTATCTCTTATAATTTTCCATTTAAATAAATTCAAAATTATGAAAATTTTATGACAATGTTCAAACCAAAATATTTCAAGAACTATCAGTGCTAATTCGATGTAGTAAGCTAGGAAAATATTTGAAATTAAATTTTCTATCGTGTTGTGTAATTAGTTTGATTTTTTTTTATGTCTACGCTTCAGTGCGCTTCCGTCGCCGCTACTGGTAATGCTGAGAGTGTTCGTTGGGGGCGTGGCTTCAGTTACGTTGCGAGTTGGCACGCTTGAAATGGAATTGTGTAACGGCCGTTTGTGTTTCATGCGTACCGTATGGGTTTGTTTTGTAATTATTGAAGTATCAATGTTATAATAAATGATCTTCGTTTTAACGAGTTCGAAATAATTCCTATCGTCGGAGACGGAAATTGTCAATGCCATGCCGTATCGTTCTGCGTATACGGAACGCAAAATTTTTACAAAGATGTGCGTACTGCGGCGGTAAAGAATGTTATTCAGAAGTGGGCTTTTTATGAGAATTTTTTAGTAGGAGTGAATAGAACTGAGTACGAAAAGTTGATGGAACGGAACAAGATGGAGAGTACGGGGGAGAGGTGGAGTAAAAGAAAAAAGAAGAAGAAATAAAACAAACTAAACAAAATTTTTAAATAAAGAGGAAGAAGAAGAAACTTTCAATAACAAAAAAGATAAAAGAGATGTTAAAGTAAAGTAAAAGAAAAGATAATGTACAACCTGTAATGAGAAGTGATATTACAGTTTTAAAAGGGAAATTTAAACCAGAATTATCAAATCTTCTGTACTAATATTATAAAGAGGTAATATTTGTTTGTGTGTGTATAGGGAGGGGGTAATCTCTGCAACTACTGAACCGATTGAAAACATAGTTTTACTAATAAAAAGCTACACTATTCCTGAATAACATAGGCTATTAATTCATTTTGATAAAAACATTTTTTATTTAAATATTTGAAAATTTAGTCAGACAAATATTTTATGTTAGGCCTAGGCTGATAAACCAAAACATGTGTTTATATTTATTATTATAGCAACCAATTGAATAAAATAACAGGTAAAACAGCTGTTTGCTCCAATATAACTAGCGGCACAGAAGTTCCCTCACCAACTCTACTCTACTTGACTACGACCTAGGGTCGTGCGTTTAGGGTCGTATCCGGGACTACTTGAAACCAACTTCTCAGAATGTTTACGGAAATCTGAAATACGTTTTGAAGCTCATTTATGTCAATTTTGCTAATTATGTCTATTTTCAGAATCCGTTTGACAAATTTTAATCGGCCATAACAATTAATTTATATTAATCTTTTAAAATAACGCTCCAAGTTGTTTAAATAATTACTATGCAAAATAAATATATCTGCAGTGCCCACCTTGTACATTGTATGTATGAAGCTAAATTAATAAAAAGCAAAAAGTGCACACCTTGTGCATGGTTAATCTGCATGACATTAACTGTCATTTTAAAGCTTTAATTTTTAAAATATAGAAATACAAATTTATAAAAAAACATTTCCGTGTTGTTTTGTTATTTTTCTTAGTCAAAACGGCATCGATTAAGACTTGCAAAGTCTCATTTTAAAGGTTTTCAAATTTACTACAACTTTCCCGTTGAAAGAATAGCGTTTCATGCAATGATTTACAAAATATAAGTGAAAAGGACCAATTTTTTACAATTTTTGTTGTTTAAAATACTTATTCCGCAATAAAAAATAATTGTTTGTGAATTTGGTATTTTCATCTATAAATTATTTCTCCAGTCATAACAAAATGTGTTTGATATTAATATTTTTGTAAAAAGAAGTCCTAGGGCAAAACGAGTCTCCAGTAATAGGTATCAATAGGTTTGTAACCTAAAATCAAAAATTTCCAAAAGGTGCCCTTATAAATATAACGATGAAATAAAAATTACATTTCATAATTTTTTTTTATAGTGACAACACATTCTTTCATTTAAAACAAAACGCACGAAAATCAGCACGGTAGATCTCCATAAATATGTATCAATAGAGTTGTAATCCAAAACAAAACGAGAAGGTGCCTTTGTAAATATAAAAATTATTTTTTATAATTATTTGATAATAATGACAACATTCCCTTCAATTTAAAACAAGCCGCACAAAAATCGGCCCGGTAGACCTTCAGAAATATGGTCACCAACTTTTAAGGCTATGCTCAATTATTATATAAATAAGATGAAATATCAAAAAACCTTAAAACATCAGTACAGGTTTAATAAAATCCAAATGGTTGTTTTTGTTTAAATCTTAATAAACTCATAAATAATTCAATATTTACTGATTACTAAGCTTGAAATGAACTCATAAATTACTAAATCTACTACCATTAAAGAAATCATTGTTTTACTAATATAACGGTAGACGATTTCTTGATTTCACCCAAATTATTATAAATGAAACAATATTCGGTTAGGCACACTTTTGAATGTGTACCAGGATATATCATTTTGAACACCAATTATTTAAATAATCTTAAAATACACAGGCATTAATCAATATATTGCATTGACAATATATTATCACTACTTTAATAAGTATTAATTCCCAAACGAGGGTAGACAACAATTGCCATCTTGTTCCATAACAATGCCATCTAATGCATTTAATTAATGACCTCGGTTAGAAAATTGCTGGTGACTTACTTTATTTTTATCATTCAAAATAGTCAAAGCTAAAATAAGGAGATTTCGTCAAGTTTAATATTTCCCAAAGAGTATAACAACTAATAAGATTGAGTGAAAAAGCACATGCAGATTAGTTTGCAAAAAAGGACACTTTTAAACATAGACCCCCTTAAATCAACGAATTTAACCCCAAATATTTTAAATACAGCCATTTAGGCAAAACAATATTATTACTTTCAAAGTGACTTAAGTTTGCATCGATAGTATGCCTATACTGTATTTGTTAATTAACAGAAGCTCAAACTTTTAGGATTCTATTGAATACCAATAGTTCTGACCAATCATCGACTACAGATTAAAATAGACTGTTTATCGCCTATACCTGTACAGTATGAAAAGTGTGCCTAAGTCCGCCATCTTGGATAGGTCTAGAAAGCCGAAACGGCTCGGAGATGATACTAAAATTGTAATGCGCGTGTTTCAAATACACTGTTGTTTTGAACACTTAGAACACTCTGATTCCTTTCAATTTTTACACAGTGACAGAATTTTAGTGTGGGATGATAATGGTATAAAAATTATTAATTATAAAAGTCTTTAAATTTATAAATAAATTACCAAAGCTAGTACTTAATATGGAACTTTAAATTGTGACACGAAAAAGTGGTTCTGCGAGGAATATTTTTGTTATTTGGTCAAAGACGAGGTGTAAGCGTAAAAGTTTGAGCCAATAAGTTACATTTTATGAAACATATTTTTTTTTCAATAAATTAGCTCAAGTAGTTTAGTTTATAGAGCAGGTTAAATGTACGATTAAGTACGCGCCAGAATATCTCGCTCAATTCCCAAGACGCGGAGCTCGCCGATCGTCTTGTTATAGCCGTACTATCAGACGATTTATTGTCTCTAAGGTTTTGTTAGTTACTAACATAGCTTTAGTAATAAATTTTAGCTGTTTTTCCCCGTTTTGATTTTCATTAACCACCCAAAGATTAAAGGTAAAATGATTTAGAATGTTGTATGATACTAACGATTTATTTTAAATCTTATCATTGTCTACCTTGTAATCAACAGGGCTTAGCAAACTATATCAAAAAATGACTTTAAGAGTATTTTAACATTAAGTTACTATACTGTGTAGAAATCAATAAATAATACTGTAACCATCGACCACAGAATAAAATCTTAGTAAAACAAAGTGAAATACAGTTCAGTTCTATGATTTATTCTCTACAATTTGTTATAATAATATTTCATTTTTTGGGCAAAGCATATATTCCTAAATTACTATTCAAACTAGGCCTAGATTTGTTAGCAGACTTGTAGTAGGAACATAAAAATTGGTGTAAAAAAATGATTGATAAATTTTGAATTACATGACAAAACTATTGTATATTGTTGCAGTCTACAAGAAAATATTATTTTTATATGTTGGAAGGATGCCGGACCCGAAAAACTGAAAAGACTGTACAGTGTATAAATTCAGAAATTAAAGAAATAAAACCTTACCTTTTATGACGTCAAGCTCCCAAAACAAATGGCAGAGTTGTCCATTTACAAAGACAAGGTAGTCTATTCAAAAGTCATATAAGTAACAACTTGTTTGTTTATTAATCAACAAACAATTATGAAAATAAATAACAATTGATTTGTTATTACAAAAAATAAGAGGCCTTAAGTAAAACAAATATTTTAAAAATTGATACGACCTTAGTTACAAAATTACAAATTATTTATAAAAGAAAACCCACCCTAAAAAAATATAAAACCCGCCCTTTAGTTTAAAAGTTCAAATTGGTCAAAATTTACAAATACAAAATTTTTAAAGACAAGTCAAGTTTACATTTTTCGTAACCTTATAGTTACAGAAAACACAATTTGCACAAGCAAAGATAATATCAAATCTTAAACTAACAAACAAATATTGTATGTTTATTAATAATTGTATATTCTTGTATACAACGTTGGCCAACTTATATATGTAATAAAAAATAAATTTTAAAAAAATTAATTTGGAAGATTAAACAAAATAATTAAATAAGTTATAATTTTAGTATGAATTTTGTGATGTTACTATATAATAATAAATAAAAAAACAGGTTAATTTAATTTATAAAGGAGCCCCTTGGGGGCTGTTAAAACCAAAAGTGCTGCAGCGTATCTCATCCAATAGTTTAATTATGTTTTAACAAATGCAGTAGGCCTACATACATTTAAATAAAAATATTGTAATTTTAACTTCAATGCAAACAAATAGACAGCTTAAAGGTATACATTCATTTAAATTCAATTTTTAGAGTAATAAAAGCCGTTTTTGTAAATACGTTGTCACTGTATAAGTTTATAAATGCTTAGGCCTTTCTGGAAAAGTTTATGACTGCAAGTTGTTTAAAAATACATTGTTCGTAAACAGACTTTTTGTTGTACATAGTTTTAAAGCATTTTAAACTTTTAATGTGGTCACCATATGTTACACTTTGTCAACTTCAACACTTAAGTAGACCTTTTAAGAAAAATTTATAATTTTTGTTTAAACATTGTTCATAAATAGACCTTTGGTAATTTATATATATAGTTTTTAATGCATTTTACTTATTTTACTTTTAGATGAGATTTTCATGTTGGCGGGAAAATGAATGGAAATTATATATTGCGACAAATTATGATGGAGGTATAGAGAGAGTGACAGCATTAAGTTCCATTCGTCACGGGCATTTAATAAGAAGACTTCTACATGGGAACGAACATGTAAGGACCTACGACAGCGATGATGATGGCTATACATCAGGACTAGGGGAACGGTACGGATGGAGCGATGACGAAGATACAGAAGAAGAATATGATGCTGAAAGACTATTGGAAATTATGTAAATTGTGTATTTATTCCTTATTTTATATGTAGTGTATTCTCAAGTTAAATATAAATTAGTCATTTTAAATAAAGTGTTAATAATTATTTCTTAAATTGTTTAAATATTATTTTTTATAAATTTGGGAAACAATACGTTATATTTTGGTTGGTTATGTAACTACGTATATCATACGCATGGGTTGCGGGAGTGCCTAAGGTTAGCCAAAGTTTTAGTTCGGCAAAGTGTGGTATGCAAGGATGCGACGGAGCCTTACGCTCAGCTAAGTACGGTTTGGTTGGACTCGGACAGAGTCTAAGTTTTAGTTCAGGAAAGACCGGATAGGTTCGGGTTATACGGTTTTTTCCGTAAATTATATTACATGAGTACAGATCGCGACCGTCGGCAGCGCATTCTGGTAGAGAATCTTCTAACTATCCGCTTAACCCGACGGGGCGTGTTCTGGCAGAGAATCTTCGAACTATCACCGCCCGTCCGACGACAGCGTTATTTACAATTGAAAATAATGCCGGTATTGGAAGTTTTCCGTTTTTTATAAATTTTGGGGCAAAATTTGAGGGAGGGGTGACCCAGGGGTTGAGTTAGACCAAATACAACTTGTTTTACTTTTTAAACATATTTTGGTCAGTTATGTCATTACGTATAACATACGCATGGGTTGCGGCAGAGCCTAAGGTTAGGTTAGCCAAATGTTTAGTTCAGGAAAGATCGGTTTTCGGGAGTTGTGGCAGAGTCTTACGTTCAGAAAAGACCGGTAGAAATAGTTATATTACAAAGGTACAGCGAAGCCTAAGGTTAAGTTCAGTTCGGTTGAACTCGGACAGAACCTTACGTTCGGTTAGGTTCGGTTTCCCTACATTATATCACATTTTATAAAGATAATTCAGGGTACAGCGAAGCCTAAGGTTAAGTTCGGTCAAGTTCGGGTTTTGGTTCGGGTAAGTACGGTAGAAACAATGTATATTACAAGGGTACAGCGAAGCCTAAGGTTATCGGAAAAGATGACTAAGTGCGCTTCGGATGGACTCGGGTAAGATCGGTAATGTTCGGGGTTATATAATGTATTTTACCTTATATTACAAAGGTACAGAGAAGCCTTACGTTCGGTTGGACTCGGGTAAGACCGGTGGAAATATACTACAAGGGGTTGCGGCAGATTCTTACGTTAGCCTAAGTGCGGATTGCAAGGATGCGGGAGAGCCTTACGTTCGGCTAAGTTTTAATTTTACTAAGTGTGAATCGGCTGGACTCGGGAACGATCGGTAGTGTTCGGGTTATTATAATGTATGTTATATTATATTACAAGGGTACAGCGAAGCCTAATCTCGGTCAAGTCTGGGTTTTGGTTCGGGTAAAACCGGTAGAAATATATTACAAAAGGTTGCGGCAGCGCCTATGGTTAGCCTAAGTTTTATTTCACCTAAGTACGGCTTGCAGGAGGTTGCGGCAGAGCCTTACGTTCGAAAAAGATCGGTTTGAGAGCCATAATTTCAACTAAGTGCGATTCGGATTTACTCGGGGATGATCGGTAGTGTTCGGGTTATTATAATGTATTTTACACGATACCCCAAGTACACTATAACACTCGTATCTGATACTAGGTTGATGACGATTGTGAAACTTATCTACTCGACTAAAACGATACTAATTAACAGAGAGCGGCATAGCCTAACTTGCAGCGTCGTAAACTCGGGTCATGGTGATACCCAGCGAATACAGAAAAATAATAGAAGGGACACTTGAACCGAAAGCTGTCGCCACCCCTATAGCGCTTGCTACCACAAGATGGCGTCCGCTGCGGATGAATCACTGTAGTAGGGCGCGCCTGGACCAATTATAAATCACCTTTGCAAAACCATATCATTTTTAGGTCAATGAGACTGTCAGCTTAGATAGGTTAAGTTGTGTTGTTTTTTTTCATATTCAGCTTGTAAAATGTCTTTAAACGCATTTACTATTTTGGTATCATAAAAGCAAAGTTCTGTACATAAAATATTGTTTGTTAAATAAATACAGCTACAACCTTACTCTGACTTTATTGTTTATTTACATTTCCAATGTATTTACATTCCAATAAATACATTTATTTTAATTTCTCTTTGAATTCCATGTCAAACTGTGACTTTATACATGTTGGTTTTTTCTTTCTGAATAGTAAGTAATTTTTTATGTAGAATAAAATCTTTAGTGTTAATACATAATAAGCTTAAGTATGTTATATATTTTATGTGCCATTTTTTTAATACAATAAATAAGTATTTTGATTTTTCAATGTATCACTATTTGATTTTTTTTTAAGGCTTAAGTGAAATAATAATGAAATAACTTGTTATTATGTTTATGAAACTTATTAGTACGTAATACAAGTGTTTATATTAATTTTTTCCTAACACAACATAAAATATAATTATATGGATATATGTGGGTTACGGCCTCTCAGACCATGATCACTACTAATGTAATAAAAATCACGTCACCGCTCTAGGGTGAAATAAGTACAGTTACAACCTTACTCTGACTTTATTGTTTATTTACATTTCCAAACTAAAATAAACTAATAGTGGGAGATATTAAGGGAGATTTTAAACGGCGGAATATTAAGGCTGAAAGTTTGTGTATAAAGCTAATATATTTTTCAATGATCTAAAAAATTTTCTGCAATATAGTAATAAACAATTATTTAAAAATTAAATACATGTCGGTAACTAATCTAATATGTTATATTTAGCTGCATATACAAATATACTCAAAGTATGTATTTCAAAACCGTTATTGTAAAATCTAAACTTTAATGCTAAGCTGACCAACAAGAGCCGAGATCAAGCTCCAAGCTTCAGCCTAGCGCATTTAGCAGTAGTCACCGAGCGGCATACATCTATCTCAATCAACCTGCCGTATTAACCAAACGACAAAATCCAAATTTAAAAAAAAAATATTTTCATACGATTTGACTATTAAGACAACTTTTATTCGCTTTGGTAATTCACCTGCCCTAAAAATAAGTTAATACGTCCTCTAGAAAATACAGATCCAGGCAGCTAGAATTGTGTAAAGGAAATTCTTTTGAAAGTAGTAATAGAGATCATTTTGACGTAAAATTGAAGGTACGGTTCTTTAAAAGAACCGTGTGGGCAGGAAGAGCCCTTAAGTCATAACTGCGGAAATGTTACCCTCCATTATTTCACAATAGAATAGTTTAAGTACAGCCATTAGATGAAACTTGGCAACTTTCATGTTTGCTATAAAATGGAAGCTAAACTCATGTAATGTAATTTAATATTAATTTAACAAATTAAGTCTCTATTGTTTAGTAATGATTGACAACTGCGGGCGCATAGTTTAGAAACAAAGTGAAATTTTTGAAAGGCTCAAGCACTTTTGTTCTATTTTTATTAAACTAGGTGTATTTTGAATTAAAGTTTCTTACCTTTTCGTTTTTTCAAGTGACCTCACTTTTGTAAATTGTAATGCGTTTCGGGCTTGTTAACCCATCATCAGACAATATAAGATTAATACCTCTTATATAATGTCGTTAAATTAAAAAAAAATACAATATACACAAAACACAAACACAATACAGTTCACATTTAAAGTCCGTTTAGGTATGCACACGTCGGCTGCTGGCCAGCGACAGTCAATCAGTATTATTCAGCACTCCGAAGCATTTCGTACCGAGGGCTTCCTGGATATTTACTGCCGTGTCATATAGGATGTTAGGGCTAAAACTCAGCTGGTCGTTTAACAGTTGGTGTTCACCGTTTTTGTCTTTATATTTTGATGCCTTATATATCTCATATTCTTCAACCGCGTTCATAAATCTACCTTTGGGACAAATTTTAATAGGTTTTAGATTATTTTGTAAGTCTGTGTAGCCGTGGTTCTCATCTATTAAATGGGGTGCAAAATTTAACTTGTTACCTGTGATTGTTCTTTTAGTTAAGTGCTCTTTAAAACGGGTTTTGAATGCTCTCCCTGTTTGGCCTATGTATATCTTATTACAGTCGTCACATGTTAATTTACATACGCCAGTTTTTTCTTCAAGACATTTTTGGTTTATTGGTTTTAGAAACCGTTTAAATGTGTCGTTATTTCGGAAGGCGATCCTCCTGTTGAGTTTACCAAATGTAGAAGTGACGATTGTAGAGAGAATGTTGCCATACTCAGTAGATACAAAGATAGGTTTTTCCCTTTTTGATTTAGATAGGTTTTTCTTTTGGGGATGATTTCAATCTAGCCTTATATTTACAGAGAAGTGTGTCAATCATAGAGCTTTTATAACCATTGCTTACAGCGATGTATTTGATTGCATCAATTTCTTCTTGAAAACAGTGAGATTCTAAAGGTATTGTTAAAAGTCTGTTTACCATACTGTTATAAGCAGCCATTTTATGTGGTATTGGATGGTGAGAGTCATTACGTACAGTTATGTCGTTGGTGGTAGGTTTTCTGTAAATCCCAAATTTAAATCGTTCTGGTACTTTGTGATAGTTAGGTCCGTCACCATTAATGCCTGGAACACGTTGTGCTATTGGTGGATGCAATAATAGTCATGTAAAAACTAAAAAATACGATTACGTTGTAAGTTACTTCAAATTTCCTAAAAGTAGTAGTTTGAAAATTTTGGATTGACAGATGTAAAGGAAAGGACGAATAGAACCAGAACACTTCTAGTGTTTGCTCTGTTTTTGGATACAGATTTTTGTAGAAGAACGGCAGAAGAAATTAAAACCTGACTCTATTCCTTCTATAAAACTACTAGGTCCTAATACTGCAAAAGCCTTTTTACCATCTATAACTGAAAGAAAAAAAAGACAAGATAAGAAAGCCCAAAGAGAAACCGTTTCTAGTTTGCTAGGAGATTCATCTAAAAGTGCCGATTTGCAATGTGATGAAGCTGATGAAATGGAATGGACCTGTTGATTTCCAGTCTGAGTATATAAAGCTTAAGCAAACTAAAATAAGACAATGAAAAGAAAAAATTTAAAAAAGTTACAACATAAGAGTACAACATTGAAATAAGTGCAAGAAAAGGTAGATGTATATTGATTTAGAAAACCATTTTGTTTACTTGTTTTATAGTCAATAAATTAAGGCATATTATTTATAAAACAAAAAAATTGGTGTAATGCTTTCCTCAAAATTTACCAGTCACCCTTTTTTTACCCGTAAAACACTACTACAAGACAAATAATTTGAAATAGGTTTTAATATAAAAGAAAGGGGAAAGGAGTAACATTTCTGTTAATACCTCAATTATATTAAATAAATATTGTACGCCTTGATGATTATTTTATTTCTTGTAAAAATCCAACGATTATTTTTTTAGGATATTACTAAAAGCACTACTAAACTACAGTTTTATAAGATTTTATTGTTTTTATCTAGTAAACCATAATGTCCATTTGAATAGGCCTACAGTATAGTATAATGCAGACAAAACAACGAATATTATGTAAGCTAAAAGTAATACGATAGTTTATAGCGACAGCTGTACAAAATACCTGTACAAAATGGGGCAAATTACTTATGTTATGAATGTAGTTTATTACATAAAATGTTGCATTGACAATACATTATTGCTCATACACGAGCGCATTAATTTACAAAACGAGGTTGGACTACAAAGACTTGCACCCTCGCGCGTTATTATAATAGCATCTAATACCCTTAATGACCTTTGTAAACCGAACCAACAAGAAAGAGGCGGGGACAAAATGACTGACGACCTACTTTTTTATCATTTAATAAATTAAAAGCTTAAGAATAAGGAACACTGTGCCAAATTTAATATTTCCCTTAATACCGCTCCAATATTATAACAAATCACATAATAATAAAACATGATAAACTATCTGCACTAGACAGGTTTGAAGACATTTTGTGTTATTTTAATTCTTAGATTGTTACATTCATCATACTAGTTTAGAAAGAAATCAGAAAAATCAACACATTTGCGTTTAAGGTTCAAACCTATGCAATCTGTGTTGGAGGTTCCAACGTCAGTACACTGGAAGGTGCTATTAGCCTCTCGGCCACATTGCTTCCCCTATTTTTATAAATCAGAACCTACATCAGTATCTCACAATATTTTACTAAATTTTAACAAATGGCAAAATAAATAAAAAATATTGAGCTGGACTCGTGAGAAGATAACTTGATAGAATAAAACTTGAACACAAAATCTCACAACTAATACGTTTACTAACTCAAACGCGTTTCAACGAAGATGTCGCCATCTTCAGTGATGCTCCAGCTACATTAATAATCTTTAATATAAGAGGCTTTGTCCTGATATAATGACTGAGATATAAAACAAAGAATTAACGTGGAGCAAAAACTATTAAGGGGGCATAGACTCACACTAAGAAAGGATTTTGAAAATGTTTTATTTTAAAGTATAAAAAAGTGAAAATTTTTATAAAACAGCTGTTTGGATCAAAAGCTTAGCAACACGTGTTTGTTTACATTCATTACCATAGCAACCAACTTAGCAAATTTAGAATCTGTTTATTACTATTCACAACCAACTGCTTTTTTAGGTTAGATTAACAAACTAAAAGCAAACACAAACAAAAGTCAAAAGTCAACTAAAAATGCTTACTGTATTATAATTAAATTAAAATATCTAGCTGTTGTTACAATATTATAAATAAAACAGCTGATTTGGATTAAAAACTTAACATAATTTTAGCTTTGGCCTACAATGAACCAAAACACTTTATTTACAACAATTTTGCAAATTTATAATCAGATAATAATTCTTCATAACTAATAGTTTTTTTTTAGTTTTTTTTTTTTAGGTAAATTCATACAAAAGGCTTACTGAATTATAAGTCAAACATCTGATGTTATATATTATATTGTTCCCTTTAGTTGGTAATATCAAAGTTTGATTGAAATGTTGATGGTTGATTATTTAAATATTAATGGTGCAATAATTACAACTCATGCCAAAATCGAATTGTTGGTGTTGGTCGTATCTATTTCGATCTCTCTTACTGCTCAATCTCCATTTCCGAGTACATATCAGAGTGTACAATAATATGTTTGCTTAATAGTGTACGAAAATGGGGGGGGGGGGGG